>CAUYQV010127063.1:0-80372 GCA_963574575.1 Galagoides demidoff
GCCTGTGATCCCAGCTACTTGGGAGGCGGAGGCAGGAGACTCGCTTGAGCCCAGGAGTTGGAGGTTGCTATGAGCTGTGATGCCATGGCACTCTACCCAGGGGGATAGCTTGAGGCTCCATCTCAAAAAAAAAAAAAAAGATAAAGAAGTAACAGTCATCCAGATTGGAGAGGAAGAAATAAAACTATCTCTGTTTGCAGACGATATGATCTTGTATATATAAAGGTCTAAAAATCTACTAAACTATTAGAACTAATAAATGGGCTTAGCAATATGACAGGATGCAAGATTAATTCACAAACCTAATTGTATTCCTATACACTAATAATAGAACACCAAAAATGAAATTAAGAAAAGAATTCCATTTCCAACAGCATGAAAAATACACCCAGAAATATTTTTTTAAGTGTAAGACTTATACACTGAAAACCACAGAACACTAGTGAGAGAATTAAAGAAAATCTAAATACATTGAAAGAAATCCCATGTATATGGATTAGAAGACTTAATACTGATAAGACTGCAATATTCCCGAAATTGATCTATACTCAATGTAGTTTCTACCCCAAATCTCAGATTTTGGGGGGGCAGAAATGAACAAAGTAGTTCTAAACTTCTTATGAAATGCAAGGATCATAGAACAGCAAACAGCCAAAACTATATTGAAAGAGAAAAATGAAATCGGAAAACTCACACTTTCTGATTTCAACTACAAATCTATAGTAACCATGACAATGTGATACTGACATGAAGATATACATTAGATGAATGTAATCATCAAAAACCAGAAAATAAACCTTTGCATTTATGTCAGTGAATTCTGAAAAGGTGACAAGACAGCTTAACGACTTAAAACCTAGGTGGTGAGTCCCATGGAGAAAAAACGAGCAGGAAATGATGAGCAGGGACTGTGGTTCCACTTAAAGGAGGAAGCCTGGTGTCTGGGAGGCTGAGCATGGCAGCAGGGAGGCTGGAGGCCAGGAATTCATCACCAACCAGGACAACAAAAAATTTTCAAAATTAGTTGGGTACAGTGACTTATGCCTGTAATCCTAGCACTTGGGGAGGCAGAGGCAGAATGACTGCTTGAGTCCAGGGGTTGGGAGGTTGCAGTGAGCTATGATCACACTATGGCACTCCAGCCCAGGCAGTGGAGTGAGACTCTATCTTTAAAATAATCATAATGAAATAAAATAAAATATGGTGGTCAAGCAACAGCCCCCTGTTGTGCCCTTTGAGTAAAGGCATAAAGCAGGGCAGGAGGTCTGCAGTGCCCCTGACGGAGGACTCTGGCAGAGGGGCCAGGTGCAGGGCCCGAGGAGGCTGGGTCTGCGTGCTCAGACTGGCTGCACCTGCGACAGTGCGGGGGGAGAAGTGGCCACCAAGTGAAGAGGAGGTCTGGTCCTGCTGGGCCCTGTCGCTCATTTAAGGACTTTGTGTCTCCTTCTGAGGAAGACAGGGAACCACCACTGTTTGACAGAGTGCAAAGTGAGAAAAGCAATGGCTCAGACCCGAGCTCCCATCACCTCTGGGCCATGAATGACTGTTCTACATCTGACCCCAAAGAACAGTCCAGTCAAAATTCATCCCTCTCCAAAATCCAAACTAAATTCAAGAGACTGAGTTAGCCAGCACAGAGCTTTGGATAGAAGGGTGGGGACAGCTACTTGCTGTGTCAGGAAGCCAACCTGCCAACTGATGTCCCCGACACAGAGACAGAAGGAAACTGACATGGACTTATCAATGACCTGACATCCTCCCAGGCCTGGAGGATGAGGGATCCCAGGGACCCTCCTGGCCCTGCCATAACCCTCCTTCTGCCTGCTCTCAGCGTGGGTTTCTCATGCTCACAACAAAAGAGCCTGCTGAGCAGGCCGTAAGCTTTCTTTTGTGACATGACACTCAAGTATTGTTCATGGTTTCACCCAGCTTGGGTAACTTCTGAGAGAAAAGAGGGGCTGCACAGAGGGGTAGTTGTATGCCCCCACCCCACAGTGACTGGCTTCCCACAGCTGTTGCCAGGAACAGTGCAAAGTATCTTAGGTGTGAAACTGTCACATAACTCAGCAAGGTGCAGTGCAATTACCTCGCCCTCCTTTTTAATTTCCTCATGTGTCAGTGTCAATAGGAGAGCTCTTAGAGCAGTGGTTCTCAACCTTCCTAATGCCATGACCCTTTAATACAGTTTCCCGTGTTGTGGTGACTCTCAACCATAAAATTATTTTGTTGCAACAAAGGAAGGTTGAGAACCACTGTCTTAGAGTATTTTACAAGGCTGCAAAATATAGTTAATGTTAGTATGTTAGTATTAGTCTTTTAAAATGAAGTTCATAAGCTAGGAAATATTTGGGTTAACTAGGCTCTGGGTGTCTAAAGGCCTGTGGGCTCTCATCACAAGCAGGCTGTAGTCTCTCTGGTTCCTTGCGGGCAGCAGGGCAGAGCTCACAGCTGCCTTCCCTGCCTACTCCCGGGCAGCAAGCCAAGATGCCAGGCACAAGCCCAGGAGAAAAGCAGGGATATAAGCATCTCTGCCAACTCTACACCAGACCCATTCTGAACGAGTGTTTCTTCCTCCAGGGAAGAATAACCCTCAGAAGTCCTGCTCAGAGCACATATCTGTCTGCCCTCTGCCCACAGGCCCGCAGCTGACTCTGAGCCGAGGCAGGCGGCAGCAACCCAGGGATAGGTCTGCAGTGTTGCTCCTGCAGCCCCCATGGCTGCTGCTCTCCAGGCTGCAACCAGCAAGGCCCAGATACAAACTGGCATTCTGCTAACCAGCAGTTTATCTGATAGGACAAATATTTTCTCCTTCATTCTGAGTAAGACACCTAAACAGAAGGTACTATCAGCTCATGGGCAGGACATATTTTTCCTAGAAATTAAAAGTTAAAAAAATCTCTACCACTTTTCATCTTTGAAATTATTCTTCATGGTATAAATTCTAGTACTAATCTCATCTGTGGTTTCACATGATTTTCTTACCTTCTTTTCCTTTCAACTTGATATCCCATTGTAGAAATCTAAATCCCTCTGGAAGGCTGAGGCAGGAGGATCCCTTGAGCTTAGGAGTTAGAGACTAGCCTGACTAAGAGCAAGACCCTGGCCCAGGAGTGGTGGCTCATGCCTGCAATCCCAGCACTCGGGGAGGCTGAGAAGAGTGGATCACCTGAGCTTAGGAGTTTGAGATCAGCCTGAGCAAAAGCGAGACTTTGTCTCTACTAAAAATAAAAAAAACTACCTGGGAGTTGTGGCAGGCACCTATAGTCTCAGCTACTCAGGAAGCTGAGGTAAGCAGATTGCTCAAGCCCAAGAGTCTGAGGTTGCTGTGAGCTATGGTGGCATCAGAGTGAGATTTGTCTCAAGAAAAGAAAAGAATGAGACCTTGTATCTATTAAAACCAGAAAGATTAACTGGGCATCATGGTAGGCGCCTATAGTCCCGGATATTTGGGAGAGTGAGGCAGGAGGATCACTTGAACCCAGGTGTTCTGACTGCTGTGAGCTAGGCTGGCACCATGACACTCTAGCCTGGGACAACAAAGTGAGACTCTGCCTTTAAAAAAAAAAAGAAAAACTCAACACTATTGTCCTGTTGTTTGTTTTTGTAATAACTTGAGATCCTTTTGGGGAACAAAGATGGGAAGTAAATACATTTCTAAACTATGACATAAGAACCTATTTCAAATTGCCTAATGATTACTGGACTGTTTTACCCTTTAGGCTGAGATTTGTCTCAAGAAAAGAAAAGTGAGAGTCATTCAATGAGAAGGAATGACTATATGGATGAATAGAGCAAATAAACAAAACAGGTTTAGTGTTGAATTAATCTAAGAGCAGAATACAAAGCAACCTTAGGTCACCTATGAAATTTCTATTAGATAATCATCTTTTCTCAGAAATACAGGGAATGGTGTTCTGATCGCCAGAATAGCTCATGCACTGGGAAAGCTAATTTCTTATCTGAGTTACATACAATGTAAAAGATAACAATGGGTTCCACTGTTAAACCTATTTCCCAAGATAGCCCATAAAGTTTTAAGAATCTAAGAATAGATTTTAATTTTTTTCTCTAGTCTTAAAAATGCAGATTACCTCCATGTAGTCTCTGAGTATCTTATAAATACAATCACACAAAAATTACAGAACAGGAGCTAGCAATATGCACACCCCTTCCTAGACAGGTACTCACACAGGGCGCATGCATTCACATTATCTTAGTAATGTCCTTACAATCTTTGTAGGGATCACCAACAGCAAACCTGGACATCAAAAGGGTGATCCTGGCCTTTCTTACTTCTCCTCAGCCGGTTTTACTCACCTGCATTTAACATTTTAGCATTTACTGTTTTTGCACATCATTTCACAAATGACTTCAGGCAAGGACAGTGGAATAGACTTAAAGCCCTCTTTGGGGATATCCATACTCTACTCTCCCAGGAGAAAAGACACCGCCAAAGCTGCACCATAGTTTCCATGAGGTCACCTGGTGAGGACCCACTGCATTGAACTACAGGCTGGGAGGGGTGGCCATCGGGAAGACACTCACCAGGGTGACAATGGCACATTCAGCCGTCAGCTGAGCAGCACTGAACAATGTCCGAACAAACCGGTAAATCTGCTTCTGCTCTGGGTTGTGTTTGTCATAATCTGGTGGCACTTCGGATTTCTAGGAAAGGAAATATTCTCAGATGACTAGTCACCCAACAGGAGCAAAAGAGAAAAAATTATATAATTTCATAAACCGTGAAGAGGAGGAGATTACCGAAAGAGGGTGAAGGTTTTCATCAAAAATATCTAAGAGCATCCTTCCATCTGGGTCCCTAGTGGGGAAAATAGAAGAAAATGAATGAGTGTCACTTAAATAAAACAAAATATTTTGATTCAATGTAGTCTAAGAAACACAAATTGGTTTTAAGTAAGAGATGCTGTTAGTTATTCACAAATGATGACTTGTTTTTGTTAGGTACATTATTTAATCATTTTTGTTTGAATAGCCCATAGAAATAAGCATATAAAACATATTTAATTGAATTAAGTAAAAATCTTGACTTCATTTTCTGAGTTTCCATATGAACCAAATCTAAGCAAATGACTTAAATTTCTTTTAACATCTTATTCTGAGCAAAGGTTAACAGATCCGCTTAACCTATCACCACCATATCGTGGCTGACAGCAAAGAAGTCAACACTCCCCGTGTCCTAAAGACCAAGTGGAAATGTTCACAATGTGCACCTTGACTACTTCATTAAGAGTTTTACAATTTGGGGTTTGGTGCCTGAGCTCAGTGGCCACATACACCGGAGCCGGTGGGTCTGAACCCAGCCCAGGCCTGCCAAACAATGACAACTACAACCAAAAAATAGCCAAGCATTGTGGCAGGTACCTGTAGTCCCAGCTACTTGGGAGGCTGAGGCAAGAGAATCACTTAAACCCAAGTGTTGGAAGTTGCTGTGAGCTGTGATGTCACAGCACTCTACCCAATGCAACATAGTGAGACTCTGTCTCCAAAAAAAAAAAAAAAAGTTTTACAATTTTAATTCAGTAATCTATACATCTATACAAGAATGTCTGGCTGACATTAAGGCTTGTGTTTGCACAGAACCACTTAATGTGGTGGCATCACTGTGAACACAGTGGCTTTGGTGGCTGGACCATTCACACAAATGACATCTCTACTTTCATCTGTTTTATGTAAAATGAGTTTTACCTAATTTTTTTAAAAACAAATTTGGGCATAGTGTGGTGGCTTATGCCTACAATCCCAGTACTCTGGGAGGTTGAGAAGGGTGAATTGCCTGAGCTTAGGAGTTTGAGACCAGCCTAGGCAAGAGAGAGACCCTGTAAATAGACAGGTGTTATGGCAGGTACCTGTAGTCCCAGCTATGTGGGAGGCTGAGGCACGAGGATCGCTCAAGCCCAAGAGTAACTGAGTTTGAGGTTGCTGTGAGCTATGACACCATGGTAGTTTACCAAGGGTGATAAAATAAAACTCTATCTCAAAAAATAAAAATAAAAACTCCACAAAATTTGAAAACTACTGCTTTTGGGTGTGCATATAATTTCCATAGTTAGGCTTCAGAACATTAGGCGCTTACAGACCTGTCCGTGACACACTCATTGTGACAAACACTACAAATTTACAAATTCTGCTTTATAAATTTGTTCTGCATACAAGATAAAGCTCAACAGAAGAGCTCAGTTTCCATTCCCCTAAGCTTATAGTAGGAATTCTTTCTAAAGCTCTGGGCATCACATCTGTGCTTACTTACACATGCCTTCATGAACACAGACAGCAAAGACAGATAATCCCAAGTGAAGGAAGGTTCAGCCTGACAGCACAGTCTAAAGCATGAAGACAGCTCCTTCTGGTGTACCTAGCTGCACTTCCTTTGATAATGACCCCTGCTATGAAGAATCAGTTCACATCCTTGCCTCATTTACAGCCTCCGTAAGGCACTGGAGATGCCACATGGGAGACCAAGGCTGGATGGCACCCTATTTCCTCAGGCAGTTGAGTCCTGTCCACTTTTCCTAGGAAATGAGAGCCCCTGAAAAGCCATCCTGCCCTCTTCAGAAACATTCACCAGAAGTAATCTTAAAAATGAGAACAGAAGCTAACAATATAAATGAGGATTAAGAACTTGAGCTAAAATGACTCTGGAGAAAGGATTCTGGAGAACCCTTTGTGAAGCAGATTGCGTATCCCAGTTGAGTAGCACCACATCCATAGCACTAACGTACCAGTCACCAGCCTCAAAGGTCTGCCTGTGGGATCCCACCATGTCCACAGCGCTAACGTACCAGTCACCAACCTCAAAGGTCTGCCCGTGGGATTTACCATGAATGTCTGCAGACAGTGATGCCGCCTCCTCCCTAGATACTCTCAGGTTAGGCTCTGTAGATTAAACGCACTTGTTTACAAGTGCTCTATGTTCAGCTGGACATCCTCTACTTCCTCTCACTTACTTTGGGATTAATTTACCATAATTAATCTAGGAGAGCAACATGATTAAGGGAGTCAGAGGCAGATTGTGTTCAATCTCGAATTCCCTAGTTAAATAATCTCAGGCAAATTATTTAATTTCTCTGGGCCTCAATTTCTTTATCTGTAAAATGGAGATAATATAGTATCATCTCAAGGAGTTGTTACTGAAACTCAATGTGAGATAATACATGTAAAGAACTAACCAGAGTAGTAAGAACAAGCCCCTTAACAAAATTGGCTGTTATTATCAGCTATAGCTAAATTAACTTTGGGAGCCATGACAGTCTAAGAGCTGAGAAATTTCAAGAGATTCTAATGCAAATCTAGCTTGAAGGCACACCTGAGTTTCACTAATGATATCACATTGTTGCTTATGGCTGAAATGTTTAAAAAGTATGAACCAGTATCACAGAAATAAGCAAGAAGAATCTGCATTGTCGCTGATACATTATTCCAGTGTCCTAAATTATACCACTCATAAATTCTTAAAAGATCCAAAATTCTCAAGCACCACTACAATATGGAGATAGGCCATAACAGTATTTGGTGTCAGCTTCCAGATATTTATGTTTTTCCATAACACCACTCATCAGAGCTGTCATCCAACCTCCCGTACCCTAACTTATCACAACTCTCTCCCCACTCTGAACAGACTGAAGGTGGGGGTGCTCCCACCAGCTGACATCCATGCTTGCTCTGTGATGACTCTGCTTATTCCCCAATTAGTTCACACTAGTTGTGCTCATTATGCTTGTATAACAAATAAATATCACATTAACCCATGAACTATGACTACAGTGAGAGTGGGTTTATTCTCATGAAAAAAGGATGCTTTAGAAAGACCCAAAAAAAAGGAAGTTCACAAAAAATAAATTTGCTGCAGAATTAGATGCAATCAAACTCACTGTTTTGCTAATGTCCTTATGTTTTCTCATTACTGGGGAGAAAAAAACCCAATCTGTAAAGAATGAATTCTATGTGTGGCTTATAAAGAAAGACACTTTAGGTCTCCAATGAACGTCCTGTGCTTGAAGCAAACATCTTGGTGCTGCATTAAAAAAAAAAAAAAAAAAACTGGCAAATGAGTGTATTTTTACAAGTTTTATATTGAAATAAAATGTTGGAGTTAGATTTTTTTGGATTCTCTGTTTTTACTGACATTTTAAATTAACTGAATATAGCCAGATACACTGATATTGAAAGAGGGCTTCTACTGCACTAAAACTGTTTATGTCTAAATTTACACCAAAATTGCTTCTACTAAATTCAAACTATAAACATTTTTTCAAGTTAAATTACACACAGCAAATTTTTAAAATAATATTTGTAAAAAACAGTATGTTTAAACAAATTATACAGAAAATAATGAAGAAGAAGCTGAACATCATTAAGAAACTTTGTTCCATTTTGCTGGTTTTCAGCCACAAAAACCCATTTGGTTTCCTTTGATTCAGAAGCAGGTGAGCATTTACCTGGGAAGTTTGGTAAATTATACCACCTTTAGAAATTTTATGAAAATATAAGCTAAGAATATAAAATTAAAAGGTTGGGGCAACAACAACATAACAGGAGAAAAACAGGAAAAACAATCAAAAATAATGTGTGATGTTTTTAGCATAAAATTAATCATCCACATACCTGTTTTTGATGTGATAATATATTGCAAGAGCTACACTGTAAAATAAAATGCAGAAGGTTCAATGTTTCATTAGCATACCCAAGACCTCACACATCACCTGACACTATTTGAACGTAAGCATTCAGACATACTTAAAAGCCTAATAACCCACCTGAACAGTCCCGTTTCATTCAGAATACTGATCAAGAAAATTTACTTTTAAGAGTAAATCAATCTGGTATTCATTCCCAGGAATTAAATCTTTTCTAGCAACAACAGAACTTTAAGTGATATTTAGAAACGAACTTTTCTATTCAGAAATTTTAAGCTTTCCTCACTTGTAAAACACCAGTATGATATAAAACAAGTGGTATAAATTAAACACCTTTAGAAACCTTCAACTCATTCCTTACACGTTTAGAAAATTGGTGGTTTCTTTATAACTACTGAAAAAATGTGAACAGACCTACAATAGTTTGAAAGTTTTTCCCTTAAATCAATAACTTTTTGGCAATCTGCCCAATTCATTTGTTCATGTGCTCAAACACTACTGTATTTTTTTGTAGTACTACCTTAAATTTTTATTTTACATTTCAAAAGATGTGCACTTAATAAGCAATTAAATTACCTTCCCCTGAATTTTTTTGTTTTTCTGACTGTAAAAACATGGTATTTATGGCAGAAATTTTGGAAAACGTAGAAAGTATAAAAAAACCACTCTGTCCAATGATAACTATTAGCTTGAGATACACAGCTATCTATAAATTATATGTGCAAACAAACAAGTTTGCATCCTACTTTTATCCCTATTATGTGACCATTTTTTCTGATCACTAAAACATTCAAGTTATGATTTTAAATGGTGAATACATCCCATCCTATGGTTGTTGAATAACTTGCTTAACCATTCCCCTACAATTGAACATTTAAGTTTTCTAGTATTTTGCAATTATAATTAACACCATAATGAACATCCTCACAGATAAGTATTTTTGCAATCTATATTATTTCCATAAGATATCTCATAATTATAATTACTCGACCTAAAGTTAGTAATAATCGTAAGGCTCCCAACACACATGCCAACCACTTTTGCAGAAGGACACCACTGTGCTCTCCCGCCTGAGTCTGCTGCACCTCACACTCACCAAGATGGACCTGAAATGTTTTGACAAAGTGTTCTCCAACTGATAGGTATAAAGGTGTAACTTCTTCTCTCCTCCTCACTCTCCTCTCACTCTCCTCTTTTCTCTCCCCTTTTTTCTCCTCCTTGGTGCTGCTCTGCAGCCTCCCTCCCCCACCAATAAAGATCTTTCGTACAAAAAAAAAGGTATAACTTCTTACAATTCAAGTTTCTTTAATCCTCTATTATGTTGGCAGGGTTTGACTAGACAACTTTTTAAAATTTCCTCTTTTAAAAACTGGATCCTTCCACTATTTTTGTTTCACATTAAAATTTACTGAGGAGGCAAGAAATTATTTTTTAAGCTCCTAAGAACAGAGCTGATTGGCTGTCCCAGACTGTGGTCTCGTTCTCTAAGGTACAGAATCCAGAGCGCCCACTTGGAGATAGACGACTCAGCCCAAACATGCCCACTTTCTCAGTCACACCAGCTGGAGCTGTGGGCATGTCCCTTGGACTCCAAAGAACTCAGACGTTTCCCTATGACTTAACGTGACAGTAGTTAATCTCACTCTATCATAAAACTTGTATTTTTTCCAAATCTCTCTCTTTCCAGACCTCTTCATTCAAATGCCTTCAGCTAAGTGTTAATGTGCTCAGGAGCAGCAAGTAAGTGGTAGCACATCCTTCTCTTCCTAACGTCTTGAAAAGCATCTAAGCTGATGCAGGAACTAGGGTGAAAGAGTAACGGACTTTAAAAAATAACGTTTTCCAAGTGTTTTCATGTTATTAATAATAGCTCTGTAAGAGAAAATAGTAGATGTTATTTATTCTATTTTAAAAATGAAGAAATTCAGGTTCAGACAGCAGATGTCAGGATTTCTGCCTTATATAATGGTTTTATCCCCTTTTGTTCTATCATGTTTCTCTGGGAAAGGGGGAGAAATTACTGTTTTATTCTTTTAATAGTCATGCAGTGATGACTGCTTTTCTAATCTAATGTCAGATTTAAACTGAATGTTTTATACGACTAGGTTTTGCATAGTGATTAGTTTAATATCTTTGACTGAGAAAGGAAATAGTTCCTGCCCCCTGTGAAGCAGCATGACACAGAGTGAACATCACTGGAGTAAAGTCAGATCATCCTGGGTTCCAAACCTGCCTCCTTCATTTATTAGAGTTAATTCATCTCTTGGAGCCTTCGTTTCCTCATCTATAAAATTAGAATAATATAACCTCATAGAGCTGTTATTAGGATCAAGAAACAAAAATATAAAATAATTATTTCAAATACTGTTACTCCCCTATCAAAACGTTTTCTGGCTGCTACAGATTCGGTGAAAATCTTCAGGGCCCCAAGGTCACTATCTCCTAAACTAAAGACAAGAGTGGATGTTGTCACAGCCTAAGACCTCCAGGAGAAAGAGCCACTCTGTAAGCCAGTTTCTGCTTGAGGTTACACCCTGGAGAGTGAGAACCCGAAGCTGTGGGTTCAGGCACAGCACAGCTCCATGGGTCAGCCTGGCTGGTGGTCTTAAAAGCAGCAATTGCTGGGGAAAGAGGCAGTCAGTTGACAATTCATTAGTCCTGGGCTTGATGCCTCAGTTCATGTCGTCTTGTTGAACCTAAGGCTGGAATCATTCCAAATGCAGATCTCTGTCTCAAGGTGCCCTTTTTTTATTAAGAAGTACAATGGCCTGAGACACTGGGCCAAGTGGGAATGAAGGTCCTTTAATATCTCAGTAGACCTACAAAAGTTGCTACTTTTTAACTGTTTGGGACTGTGGGTAAGCTTGCATTTTGTCAATTATGGCTATTGGCAAAATCCAAGTTCTATCTGACTAGACCATGGGTCCTCAAACTTTTTAAACAAGAGGCCAGTTCACTGTCCCTCAGATCACTGGAGGGCCAGACTGCAGGCCTCGGGATGAGTCGGCCGCTAAGCAGGACAGGCAGCAGTGGCAAAACACCCGGCAGGCTGGATAAATGTCCTAGGCGGGCTGCAGTTTGAGGACGTCTGGACTAGACCATATCCAGGAATTTTATGGTATCCCCTTGTCCCTGGACTCTGTCAGTTGAAAACCCATCCTCTGGGTTTTAGATATCTTAGAACCTTTTGGGTAGCCTTTTGTAAAAAGACTGCAGAGGTTAGTGAACTATTATCTATATAATGTTCCTGGAAAATGCTGGGCATATCACCTAAAAGACCAGGTCTCTGGCCATCAAACCATGGCAGACAGGGGGCCATGTGAGTAGCCTGAGGGAGCATCTGAAAGGGCTACTGTTGACCCTCTCAGGTTGGCAGACATGTGTGATGCCTGTGGATCTGAGGGTGTGCTAAGTGTTTATTAAGTCTACGACAATATGCCATGTACCCAAACAAGGAGTTAGTCTTCTATCACATTTGGGACAGCAACAGGTAGGGCTGGAGTCCCCTTCATTTTCGGAAATCAACCATCATCCTTCGGTGGGTCAGGTTTTGCATTAGCCAACAGAACTGTTGTACGGGTTCTCTGTAGGAAGGCCAGTCCTCGCCTCCTTTAGATTTGAATAGTAGCTATGACCATTTTATATCTGCCTTGGGCATGGCAATACCACTGGCTTTCACATAATCTCCCCTCAGAGTATGGCTCTTAGTATTCTAACCTAGAGACAGAATCTTTCCAGTATTTTGTTTTAAGAGCACTCCTGGGACGGTATCTCTCCCCAGAATACAGTCCCACTGCAGGGTGGGTGGAGCATGCCTAATTTGTAACAGCAAACGTCACAGGGGGGAACTGGTGCTGCACCCATCTATGTGAGTCAGGGGCCCAGAACATTTGTGAGGATCATCATGCATTAGGTGCACCCAGCCCCTGAACCACTGGGACCATCACTCTTTGTTTCAAGGGAACAATGGATCACTGTTTTTGCAGGAGGCCTCTGGGGCCCCTGACTGGCCCTGTATGAAAGGAACTCTGCCTTCCTGTCACAGGAAGGGCCGTAGTGCTTGTAGCCTTTTCTCCTGGGGGCTGCGCTGAGGTTAGGACTAACCTTAGTGGTGTTCCACTGGTCTGGCTTTAGGGCTTTTTAAAGTCTAAAGAGAACTGCCTGTATTAGGTTTCTGTTCTTTTGTACTACCTGACTTTAGAAGATCTTGCCACATCTGAGTCCTCGATACCCATTCTTTTGTGCACTTAGTCTCTTTTCAGCCCTGGCTTTGTGGCACTCTTTACCTCAGTCCTGCTGCTCGGTTTCTACTTGCCCGATTTCAGCCAGGGCCTGGCCCGGTCATACACAGCAGCAGCCCCTGCCTGGGACCAAGATGGGAGCTTACTGCACACGCTGGCCATGAAAGTGGTATTACCAGGCCCCGACAGTGGCCACCCTCACTGTCAATTCACTGTCAATTTGCACGACAAAGGGACAAAGCAGGTGCTTCTTTGATTGTCTTTCAAGTTGCAGGATCCCCTGGCACCTCCCCTATGGCCTGGGATGATCCAGTCTATCCAGGGACAATCCCCAGGCACAGTGTGGGAGCCCTGTGGGCACTGTCTGATGGGGGCTATGCTGTGACACCATGAGTCATTTTTTCCTCACCTCCATAAAGAACCACCCATCAGTGCTGCTGTCTCATAATCTTACCAGCCAAGCCCCCAGGACATCTTTGGGCTCTGCTGAAAGTGAATCGTCAGACCTGAGTCTGCTGGCTCACACTGCAGTCAGGACACAGAAAGAAAGTGGGGGAACCGCGGACAACATGGGCAGCTGTGTGGACAAGCTCCCCAGCACCCGCCGCTCTTTCCTTTGATCACTTTGTAATGCTCACTATAGAATTTGGTGGGGAAGGGTTGGCTGCAGGGACATGGAGGCTGGTCGGCAAACTCTGAAATTCATACAACTGTTGGCGTTTAAAGGAAAGTTTGGAAAATCCAATTCTCAAAGTAAAAAATTATGTCTATAGAAAGGATGAGCACAGAATGGGTGCCCAAACTTTTTATAGTTTTTCTTTTACCGTTAGACCAGCACTCAACTCTACACCCCAGCCACAACTAGAATTAGCAAAAGTTTTTGCTAATTTGGGCCATCCCCAATTTACAAGTGGGTTGTCTTCCAAAAACCAGCTGATGAATTTGTTCCTGAGAACTAAGAGCATTCTCTCACAGAAACAAGGTTGTGACTGGTTTTCAGGAAGCAAGCAAGGCCCACAAATGCCCACTTATGCCCACGATGAATATGAACTACACTGTTAATCTTCTTATCAATTTTGATGTTGCAGGTAAAGGGCAAGAGGGCCTGGATTTAGAGGAGGCAGGGGAAGTAAGGAAGCTACCAGGAGCTTTGCTCTGCCAGGCATGGGTGAGTTCAGGCACCACCACAGAACGACGGCATCTGGAGCAGCCTCTTCTTCACCTTTCGGCACCCCTCTCTCCTTTCCTCTCACACTCTCAAAGCCCCTGGTTGAAGAACTCTATAAGGCCTGTAAACACCTCAAAATGTATTTTACTATTTACCCAAACCAAATGTGAGAAATTGGTATTTCCTGGGATGGATTCCAATGGCACTAATTTCAGGCAGGGTCCACCCTGCCAAGACCCCACTTCCCAAAGTATGCTTTTAAAAGAGGATACTTGGTAAAGCAACTGAACTATGACCTTGGGAATTTCAAATTTAGGGAGTCAGGGAAGCTGCCGTGTCTGCACTGACCCTCTGTCTCCACAGCCAGCCGTCCTAACTCATCCTGCGTCTCAGCTCCTAGGCCCTCGACATGCTCACCCACAGCTGACTTAAAAGTTTCAAGGGGACACTGAAACTTATGATGGGGGTAAAAGGAGCACAGCTGTCTACTTCCATCAGCAGCCTTCAACCTTGGCTGCAGGTTAGAATCTCCTAGGAGGTTTAAAAATCCAGACATCCATGCTATACCTGAGACAGATTCAGTCTGGATCTTCAGGGAGACAATGAACATCAGTATGATTTTAGGGTCCCAGGTGACCCCTGGGCGCAGCCAGGACGGGAACAGTGATTTATACAGATAAACATTCCTATCATAGGTGCCTGCACCTCCTACGTTCAACCAATGAACTACCAAATTACCACTCAGTTTTCCTCCCAGGCTCCTAAGTGACAGCCATTGGCAATTTTAAGTGGTCCAAGGGTGAATCCCAAGAGTCCCCATTACCCCAGAAGGGAAGCTGTCCAGCTCTGCTCCAGCCCCTCCCTGTGAGAGGCACAGGGATGACAGGGCAGTGAGCATCCCAGTTCTAGGCCCTTCAGAGCCTGAGCAGATGCCCACAGCTGTGTGGTACAGCCTTTCCACTCTCTCCACAGTCCTAATGACTCAATCTAGAAAATAATTCTGGGAGGTCCTGTACCCCCCATTCCCAGTGATAAACTATAGCCCCAGGGCTGTACTTCTTCTTTTAGCAAATTAGGGGGAAAAAAATTTGAACAATCGTGCAAACAACTTTTTACTTGCCTAATGCTATGCTAAATGTTATTTTTAACAAAAATGTAATCCCTGGGCGGCACCTGTGGCTCAGTGGGCAGTGCGCTAGCCCCATAAAGCAAGGGTGGCGGGTTCAAACCCGGCCCCGGACAAACTGCAACAACAACAACAACAGAACAGCCGGGCATTGTGGCAGGCGCCTGTAGTCCCAGCTGCTTGGGAGGCTGAGGCAAGAGAATCCCTAAGCCCACGAGTTGGAGGTTGCTATGAGCTGTGTGATGCCACGGCACTCTACCCAGGGCGATATAGTGAAACTCTGTCTCTACAAAAAAAAAAAAAAAAAAAATTAATCCCTTAGGAAACATAAAATTGTATGCCCGGCCTGCCTACCTCCAACAAAAGCCTGGGTATACACAGTTTATGAACTTAGAAAGGAAGCCTTAATTAAGGCTAAGTGGTGGCTCAGGCAAAGTCAGGCCTTACAGAGCTCAGATACATCTCCTCCCAGCCACAGGTGCTGCCTGCTGGGGTTTGCACCCAGTAATCATTCCTGTGCCTTTGGCTGCCAAGGAAGTGAGTGAAAAGGCCACAGTCCCACACAAATGTGAAACCCTGGAAACATGCAGCCCACCAGGAGATAAAAATTATCTATAAGCAAGAGGCCTCCAGCCCAATGGCCTTGTCTTTCACATTCCACCTGGAGAGGACACTGTCCACAGAGGATGGCTACTGTCCTTGCAGTCAGCCTGATTGCCACGTGTGGCCACAGTTAGAACTGGGCTTCTAAGCCTGAAAACCTGGCCCACTGAAATGGAGGAATACTTCTTATTTTAAAAATGTAAACACTTCACCTGCTGCCATGTATTATTGCTAAAGGATCACAGATTATCCATAGTTGAGCTGCTGACCACAGATCCCTGCACATTAAGTTCTCTATGGTCCGTGCCAAGTACTATTATTACCACAATGCTAGGAGGAACATTAAAGGAAAAAACAGTGTTCCCTCCCTCTTAAAATAAGGAAACTGAAGCCCCAAAAGGGAAAGAATTTTATCCAAAGACTCCTTTTCCTCTCTCTCAAACTCAACTTTAAATACTGAACTAAAGATCCCATAAAGAAGGGCCACCCAAAGCCTCATTGAGAGAGCCAAGGTCAGAACTCAGACCTCCTGGCTCTGAGTACACTCACTACCCTAGGTGGGCTTTCTACTGCAGCCCTGAGAATTTAAGTGGGAAATCAGGAGCCTTGTTTTATTTAGAAGGCAAAACATCAGCAGAGTTATACCAGATGGCTTAAAAAAAAAAGGGATAGGGTGGAAAGTATCCACAAAAGTTGAAAATATATTTTAAGTAATCTATATTTAACATAATTTAAAATGTTGGTCTTTCTATGTAATACAAATATTTTGAACACCCCACATTTTAACTACCAAAATCACTTTAAAAAAATGTCCTGAATATTGTCAGTGTCCCCTCCCCAAGCAAGCCCCAATCTTATCACTTCTAAACCCCACAACCAAGCAGCTTAGCTGTCAGGTTAAAGAACAGAGAAGGTATTCAGATAATTAAAAGAAAACCTGTGTACCCACCATTTAATTGTATACTTGAGGTTTGGCTGGCTGACTGTGCTGTCATCTAGGAAGATAGTGGAGCAGGAGCTGTATTTCCTGGCTATTTGTCCTGGAGGATGCTGGAAAACAACGTCAAAGAACAGAGGAAATTAGACAGGGCTTGGAATTCTTTCAAGAAACATCACCCCCTTAACATGGTATCAGACCACAGAGGAAAAACATCTGAACAAGCAAGGTCACTAAGAAGCTCCACTAAGAACAAGAAGAGTACAAAAACACTACTCATGAAATGAACTTCCTCACCCTTCCACACAGAAGTGACCACCACCATGCCCAGTCCCTAAAAGCCTGTGTTGGAAGAACAGTAGACTCTTGCAACCAAGCATCAAAGAATGTGTTCTGGAGCCCACAAAAATCACCCACCTGGGACCTGTGGGAAACACGTAATGTACTAACAAAAGCCCATGATTAAGGTGTGTCCTGATTTTATTCTGCAAGAGCAAGACAAGTATCCAGCTAACTGGTAAACACAGAAAATGCAGACAATGTTAATTTACAATTGCCTGTTTTATCTGCTTGAATTTCAGCAGCAGAAGTTATAAAGGAAAGAAAAGGTATTCCTTTGTTAGAGACAAAGTACGTTTTAAAGGGAAACATCATCTGATACTTCTGAAATTACAGCCAGTGGATGCCCTTCAGGTAGCGTGCTTGTGGGGTCTCATGACTGGTTCTTTCACAATTGTACACATATTGAGTGAGCTTTCTGAAGAACTTTAGAAAAGAGAACTATTTCTGAAAGGAGAAGAAAACAGAACATAAATTACACAGTGATGACAACTAGTTGAATGCTTAGTAGACTTCTGGCAGCTATTTGGGCAGTATGATTAGTAGACATCAATCTGGATAATTTTTTTTTTTTTTTTTTGGAGACAGAGTCTCACTCTATTACCCAGGCTAGAGTGCCATAAAGTGAGCCAGCTCAGAGCAGCCTCAAACTCCTGGATTCATGTGATCTTCCTGCCTAAGAATCCTGCGTCACTAAAATTACAGGCAGGCACCAACCACAACACCCAGCTAATTTTTCTATCTTTAGTAGAGATGCAGTTTTGGTCTTGTTCTTACTCAGGCTTGTCTGAGCTCAAGGGATCCTTCTACCTTGGCCTCCCAGAGTGCTAGAAAAATAGGCGTAAGCCACCACATCTGGTCAATCTGGATAATTCTTAATCAAAAGCCAGTTAGGGAGAAAAAAACCAAATCATGCAAACAATTTTCTACTTTTCTGATGTTATGCTAAGTGTCATTTTGGCAACAAAAAAACTAATCCCTTAGGAATCAAAAAAATCATATGCCTAGCCTGCCTACCTCCAATAAAAGCCTGGGTAGACACAGTTTATGAACTCAGTAAGGAAGAGTTAAGGCTAATTAGAGACCACATACCCTGTTCAATACTTTGAAATTTATCTCACATTTAATCAGTTCCCGTCTGTAACAAAATTATAAAAATCTGTATCAGCTTGAGAAACATATAAATAATGTTATAAACTCAGTGTCCTCCACTAACTACATAATAAACACCACTAGTTACTCTTGCAGGTATCCAACTTCTTAAATCACAGCTAGAGGGCGCTGCACTACTGAAGCATCCTGACCACCTCCCAGCCCTGGCTTTACACAAATAGCACATAGGTCAGAAGGAAATAATGAAAATCAGGAAATTTAAAGGTGACAGTTTGTTTTCGGGCTTCTCTTCTTAAGTTAACACTATTATGTGCCTATATAAGCAAAGGGCTTCAAGAAAACTTGTGAGTCCAAGTTACAGCTCAAATGTCAATTTTAACATGGCATTTTCAAATCAATCAAAGTAATCACATTTAATTCTCATTAAAATAATCCAGAACCATCAAAAACAGTTCTCTTCCTCTTTTTAAATTTTTGTAGCTCAGTGTGTGGTTGCAATTTCTAAACTGAATAAAAATTCTAATCATATTTAAGTCACAAGAATCTCAGACTATAATACTAGCTATTAATGTGAATGGCAAAGTAAAAATTCAGACAAAATTTTCTTTACAGATACAAACTCTCCTACAAATGAAAATATCAAACACTATTTAAAACAAAAATCCAGTAATTAGCTGAATTTCCCAGTTTTAATGAGTTTTTGGAGATACAGGATAACTTTAATAATCCTAACAGTGAAGGAAAAGGACAATAAAATATCATTCCTATTTCTTGTGGGGTTTCAAGTATTTCCTCTGACACAGTTCCTTCCAGGTTAAAATGTAATGAGACTTGCAGAGAATAAGTGATTTTCCTAAGAAAATACAAGCCATGAAGTCAAGGAGAGGAGAGCAGCGACGTGCTTCAATGTCCCTGGTCAGAGGGTTGACTCAGGACCAGCTGCACTGGAGAATTGGTCCGGCCTGGAAACGGCCCCAGCTGTCATCCTAAGCATCCTAAAACTAAGGGGGAAGGGGCCAAAGGCTTTCATCTTCCAGGGGCCACACGCTCAAGCTTTCAAACTATTTAATAATTTCCAAACAGAATAAAAAGTATTTGGTTATAAAGATTTTAATTTTAGGGTATCTCAGCGCTCCAAATACCATCTGATCATTATGTCATCTGTTGACTGTCAGGACTAGAAGATTCATTAAATGTAAACTTCTCTTAAACTGACAGATACCTCATGTCACTAAAAAGATGAAATAACTAGAATCTTTCCAAGAGAAAGTCTCCTTGCCCCAGCGCTGTTTCTCTGTTTCGGCTTTTGTTTTGAACTGCTCCTCTCAGGGTTTGGCAGGGGGAAGAAGCTTCGACAGACACCTTCTGCCGTGCAGCAACACCCAACAGCTGATGTGCGTCCTGGGATGGGGACAGCTTCAAACCTCCACGTGCCTCTGAAAGCATTGAAGAAGCACTGTGTATGTCCACAGGAAAGTGAATTCTAATTAGTGACTTCTGATAAACACCTATGTGCTGGAAAATTCTGAGTTATTAGCCAAAATACTGATTTAGTTGCTCCATGAAAAATTGGTATGCTTTTGCACGTGGGCATATGGCTTTTGTGTGTGTGTGTGAGAGAGAGAGAAAGAAAGAGAGAGAGAGAAAGGGGTACCAGGGGAGGGGGGGAGACAGACAGACACCATCTTAGGTCTCCATCTTTGCTAATAAACCACACAGCAATGTTGTGCACTCAGCACAGTGGCTAAGCAAACAAATGTTGGAGCTACAAATCCTGACTTGGCCAACACCAGCCTTGTGAGCTGGGCAAGTTCCTTAGCCTCCCCTCTCTACCCCTCAGTTTCCTTATATGTAAAACAGAGATGAAAATGACAGACCCTGTCTCATGGGGTCATCATAAGGAGGACAGAAATTACTATTTGTAAGTGCTTTGAGCAGGGCTAGCACGCAGGAAACACTACACATCAGTACTAATTAAGTAACAAAGGCATCAAAAACATGTCAAAAAGTGACAGAAATGCTCTTTATGCCTAATATCTGTAACATTTTAGAATATGAAAAAAATGTCTAAGACAATGCTTTACTTGGCAAGAATGGGCTTAACATCATAGGCAGCCCAGAAAGATTGTCCCAAGAGTAACAGGTGTCTTGCTGAGAGAGCAGATACTACAGAGGCAACCCCAAACTCTGTGTATGGGGGCGCAGAGAACAGTTGGATGAGTAAGAAGCCCAATTATTTAGAATTATTTCTAACAAAATAAAATGTAAATCTTTGAAATACATTTTTACAAACTAAGTTATAAATATGTAGAATAATTACATCTTAGAGCTAGACAGAAACAAGATCATCTAAACACCTATTCGCATAATGTTTATGGTACAAAACCATCCGTGATCTACATCAAGGTGCACTAACACACACAAATTGCTAGACTATATATTGAAGATGATTTTAAAGAGTTATGATTTGTCCCAAATAATGAGATTATCTCCTTAGATAACTCCACTGCTGATACCTCTCAGCTAGGAAGACACACAGACACCCAAGTCTGAGCGCATGCACACACAAAGTGCGCTCCCACCTTCTAAGGCCCTCCCTGTCACCTCACCCTGCATAAGGAGAGCATCTTTTCTTTTTTGTCACAGAGAAACCAGAGGCCATAGGCAGTGGCCACTCACCTTCTTGCTTTTTCCTCCCTGGCAAGAGAGGAAGAAGTCATCCCTCCCCTCCCCTGGAAGGGAAGCCTTAACTTTCTCCCACCAGGCCTCCTTTCTAAACCGACTCCCCATTCACAAAGCACTCCAAGTCTGCTATGCTTCTCAGTCCTCTTATTACTCTGGCATTTGACCTGACAGTCTTTCTCCCTGGGGTCCTCCTAGCGTCCCCCTACCTTTCTGGCCATTCAGTCTCAGCCCCTTCTGGAGACTCTGCTTCTCTAAACTTCCTTAGATGTGATGTGACTTCCTTTTCTCTCTTTACACTCTTTCCCAGGGATTCTCAACCACTCCTAGTAATTCAAATTCCTTCTGATCACTGATGAGGACCAATCTCTCCTCTCTGACCCTAACTTCTCTTCTGAACTCACCACTGCATGGTCAACTTCTCTAACTGTATGTTCCCCATGAGCACTTCAAATGCTAAACTATTTGTTTCTCTAATCAACAGCCATGGCTTAAAATCAGAAATCTATAAAACATTGTCAAATCTTCTGTCTTCCCTTCTTTGGTCCCCATGCATCAAGTGCTACTGATTCTATGGGCAGGTACATTCAACATCACCCTTTCCTCTATATGCCTCTAGCCATTAGCCCACATATGAACAGCTGCCAGGAATTCTCATCTGTGCTACTGCAGTAATCACCCTGCCTCCAGGCTCATTCCTTTCCTAAACATTCTTCCTCTGATGCTACTGTCACCCTTCTACAAAGCAAATGAGATCATGTCACCTCCCTGCCTGTATGACTCAGAGGTTCTCCACTGGAGACACCCATCATCTCTCCAGGTTCACTGTTCCCTTTCTCTTTCCATGTACCCTGCACTTAAGACATAATTCAAAGATGACAAGAACCACCACCACTAGCCACCACACCTGAGCCCACACATTCTGAGTTACTCTCCATGTATTTGTTTATAGCTCACAAATACACTCTGCAAAGCAGGTAGCGTCCCTATTCTACAGGTAAGTCAATGGAGGTTAGAGAAATGCAGCTACGTCTCCAAATCTAAGACACCAGAGCTTAGAGCCCCATCTGTCCAGCCTTCCTCCCTGGGGGTCTCCCCCTCCTGGGTGTGTAACGCACCAAAGGCCTTTCCTTTCCTTCCCTGACTCCACTGACCCTTCAGCACTGCTGGCAGTCCTCCTCCAGGATGCCTTCTGCCACTAGACCCGTCGGGGCCAGACACCTGTCCCACAGGCTCTGGACCCATGTTCACCCTTCACAGCACCCACCACACTGTACTGCCATTTTCAAGGGTCAGACTGCAGATGTTTCCGAAGTATACACTGAAATAACACACACTTGAATCAGATGAGAAGCAGCTCCATCCTCGGGACCAGAGTGCTCACACCACTGCCACCAGCCTCGGGAAGTCTAGCTCCACGATGGCAGTGCCACAGCATGGCAGAAAGGAGTGTGTCATATTGTGATAGGCTAGCAAATGGGAGGTCGTGGCAGGGGCTTGTGCCAGTGGGCAGTGAAATGCTGAAGTAGGGCAGGGCTGGCAGAACAAAGGAGCTATTGATCAGAGGGTCAAGATGCCCTTGACAGGTGAGGATGGATGGAGTGTGATGGGGGCAGAGGCCTAACACTCAGGTGCAGCTCTGCTGCTGATCAGCTGAGTGAAGTTGGGCCAGCTACTTATGGAGGATAATCACAAGTCCTGGCTTGCTGAGGACAGACCTAGCTTGCCCCTGTTGTCGTGGAATAACCAATAATAGCAACCTCTTTCACATGCACAAGTGTCCAGTTTGGGCAATAAATTATAATTTATAAGTCTATCACCTTAGGCTTAACCTCCCCAAGCTTCAATGATTTTATCCATAAAATACAGACAGCAGAATCCACCACTCATTGCAGCACTGTGAGGAGTAACACTTGTGAAGTGCTGAGCACATAAATGTGCTTGATAAATAGTAAGTCGCTAACAACACTGAGAGCCTCTGTGCTTTCCTTTCCCGTCTGCAATGACTGGACAAAACCGTCCTCCTTGTACAGAGTAACACGTGTAACACACTTGGCACAGATTGCTCAGTAAGTACTAAATCACTAAATACATCAACGGTCTCTGTGCTTTACCTTTCTGTCTGCAGTGACTGGATAAAACTGTCCTACTTCTTCTTAGAGTTTGGTGGGATCAAATAAAAACCTAGCATTAAAAACTATGAGGTAGCCAGGCACGGTGGCTCAAACCTGTAATCCCAGCACTTGGGAGGCCGAGGTGGGTGGACCACATGAGCTCACAAGTTTGAGACCAGCCTGAGCCAGAGCAAGACCTTATCTCTAAAAATTAGCCAGGGGTTGTGGCAGACACCTGTAGTCCCAGCTACTTGGGAGGATGAGGCAGAGGATCACTTGAGCCCAAGAGTTTGAGATCGCTGTGAGTTATGATGACACAGCACTGCACCAAGGGTGACCAAGTGAGACTCTGTTTCAAAAAGACAACAACTGTGAGGTAATACTTATTATTAGAGGAAAGAAGAGGTAACATTTGTTTTTGAAAAAGTGATATAAATAAAATCTCTAAAAATGAGAGCCCAGTAATTTTTTTCTTTTCTTTCCTTTTTTCCTTTCCTTTCTTTTTTTTTTTTTTGAGATAGAGTCTCACTATGTCACCCTCGGGGGAGTACCAAAACGTCACAGCTCACAGCAACCTCCAAGTCTTGGGCTTAAGAGAGTCTCTTGCCTCAGACTCCCAAGTAGCTGAGACTACAGGCCCCCACCACAATACCCGGCTATTTTTGTATAGCTGTCATTATTGTTTGGTAAGCCGGGCTGAATTTGAACCCGCCAGCTCTGGTGTATGTGGCTGGCACCCTAGCCACTGAGCTACCGGCACTGAGCTCTGTAATTTTTTTCAATATTAATTCCAAGGCGTGCTAACTGTGACCTTAGTAGAGAAGGCAAGACTGCAGCTTCCTGTGAGCAGAGAGAAAGAAGCTTGCTCCAGCATTCCTTTAGGACAGTTAACTGAAGGCCTGCCATGTGCACAACTACACAGGGCAAGTACAAGGGGAGTGGAGAAAGGCTGGGCTGCTGGCTCGCAACCTGTCCTGCTGAACACCGCTGCCACAGTCTCCGGGAAACCACCAAGAATACTCAGTTTGCAAAAGTATGTTTTCCTGATTCACACGGCTAATACAGGCTGAACTCCAAACATTCTGTGGAATCTGAGCACTTAAACGAGAGGGCAGGTGCGTTCACCGTCAGGAGGCCCCACACGCAGAAGTCACTGGGTTGAAAGAGAGGAAAGCATCCTCATCACCTTCCCAATACACCAGGGGCCACGGAGATACAAAGATAAAAAAACAGAAGAAAAAACCCCTCTCTCTGGCCTCTAGATGCTCACAAACTAATAATCCATGGAAAGGAAAGAAAGAATGAATAGCTTTAGCAGGATCAGTTTTTTATTGCGAGGAACGACTAAAAGGCAGAAAAGGCAAATAGCCATGGAATTAAGGAAGTACATAAAATCATTCTCCATGAAAGCAGGAAAAAAACCCAACTGTAGATCTCAAGAACAAAAACTAGAATTATGCTAATTTTGAGGTAGAATTCTATGTCACTATTTAAAATCATGACATTCATAATTTACTTCAACCCCAGCTCAAATCTTGGCTTCATTATGGCACCCTGCATTGACTCTCGGGTGAAAAGTACTTTTTAAAATAGTTCTGGCTCTAAGGCAAAGTCCAGACAAACAACTCTTCAGTCTGGCACCTGTGAGGAGAGAGGTTGTGGGCAGGGATGCTCAGCCACACACTCTCTCAGGGGACTTCTGCACAGCAACTAGCACAGGCTTTATTACTGCCTGAGTTCCTTCTATAGCTGTAAAAGAAAAGAAGGCTCATTTCCCGAAATAATAAATTTCTACTATTACTTTAGGTTTTGAATGCAAAGTGCATATATATTTCTAGCTGTGGATTTCAGGGTAGGCTGGAGTAAGAAATAAGCTTATTCTAGAATGCTGAGGGTAAGGTCAGATGGATGTTTACTCAAGCAGAGGTCTTAAACCTTTTAATTTACTCTATAAAAAGACTCAAAAATGGGTTAGACTTGCCCTAGAATGTAAGAAATTCAAGTATTTTTCCTACCCTGCTAGTGCTCACTCTTTACTTCTAATTAGTAAACAGCTGTAGAAATTTAAATATGCCAAGTCTTTGCACAATGTAAATGTTTAAGGACCTTCCCCTATGCCATTCCCAATGCCATTCGTAACTGTCCAGTGAGACAGGCCAGGCGAGCGGCATCACTCCTCTGTGAAGGTGACTTAACTATGGTGCACTCTACCAAGTGGCACAGCACCATACTTTGGTATTGCCTGGCAGGGAAGTATCCAAAGAGTCAGAATCCAGACCACTTGACTCCTGATAAAGTGTCCTTGCTACACCAGCTTGTTCTTAAGTAACACATCTCCACATTTTTCTAAAAAAAGTTATATTAGTCAAAATTTTACTGATTCCAATGAGTCATTTCTTCTCTTGGGAAAAGTTTAATAAAATTAAAAACCAAAGGAAGTAAAGAAAAATTAAGAATGGGCTTTGAAAAAATATCTTATTGCTAATCAGAGTTAAAAAATCTTATTTATAGAATCATGAACAAATAAAATATTAAAAACCTAAGACCAGCTACTTTGAAAAACAGTTGGCAAGTCCTGAGAATATTAAATGTAGTATTCTACGTACATTGAATATTTATTGTATTCTATGACCTAGTAATTCTACTCCTACGTATATGCCCCAAGGGAAATGCAAACATGTGTCCACATAAACACTCGTACAGTAAGGGTCACAGCACACAATCCATGACAGCCAGAAGGGGAAGCTCAAGTGTCCTGTCCATCGATCAATGAAGAGGTAAGCAAAATGTGGTGTCTCCGTAAGTGGAATATTATGCGGCCATAAGAAAGAATGAGGCTCTGATACATGCTACAACATTGATGAACCTTAAAAACATCATGGTAAGTGAAAGAAGCCTATCACAAAAGGGCCCTTACTACGTGAGTCTATGTGTATGCACTGTCCAGAACAGACGGAAGGCCAGGGGCTGCAGGAGTGGAGGGAATGACTGCTACTGGGTATGAGGTTTCTTTGTGGGGTGAGGAATATGTTCCAAAATTGACTGTGGTAAAGACTACAACTCTAGTTTCACTAAAAAACTTCACAAGAGTAAATTTTATAATATGTAAATTAAAAAAAAAAGCCCTATGGTTTAGAATAGAACTGAAAATTTAAGGTTCATGATTTCTGAACAGGTTTCCTAACGATGCCCGCTGACTGGCCTAGAAGCAGTCGCACCCCAGTAGCAATGAGCAGACGTGGAGCCCAGACACTGGCTCCTAACACTGTTTGTCCACTATTTGCCACTTAAAGGAATCCGGTTCCCTGGAGAAATGGCGGATTTCAAGGTTGAGGCAGGGGAGGTACAAATTGAACCAGGGATATCTTATTGTACCAAAAAGCAAAGGTGTGCTCAAAAAGGGGGGCAAGCAGGTGTCACAAGAACAAAGAACTACCCTAAAACACAGAACCAGCCTGGAAAGATTGCCACAATCCAAAACTAGGACAATGTGAGCATCTAAATAGTTAAGGACAGGAATGAACTATATGTCATTGGAAAAAACCCTCAAAAATCTCCGAGTCTATACTGAAGATGGATGGATAGACAAGGCTCTCCCTTAAGCAGAATGCCAACAGACATGTGGAGAAAGTGGTAGGGTTGGAAAATTACCATTTGTAACCAAAACAATAAAGACTGGCCCAAGTAAGCATGATCAATAGACATTAACTCTTCGGTGAGGATAAAGAGCAGGATACTTGCATGGTCTGCCTAAGGAGGGCCTATCACTTGCAAAGGGAAAACCAGTAAATACGCAGTGGAGAATCCAGACAGTATCTTGCCTGGGGATCAAATCTCTAACACCAACGAGGGTCAGAAGGATGTTGTGTGCATCCTGATTTTATGCCCTCAAAAGGGAGCAAAGCAGCTTTTCATAACATACTCAGGCTGCACGTGCTGAATTGAATCCTTCAGACAAAACCAAAATGAGAAATGTTCTGTTAAAATAATAACTGGCTGGCTCAGCGCCTGTGGCTCAAGCAGCTAAGGTGCCAGCCACATACACCAAAGGTGGCAGGTTCGAATCCCCAGCCCGGGCCCGCCAAACAACAATGATGGCTACAACCAAAAAATGGCCCGGCGTTGTGGTGGGCGCCTGTGGTCCCAGCTACTTGGGAGGCGGAGGCAGGAGACTCGCTTGAGCCCAGGAGTTGGAGGTTGCTGTGAGCTGTGATGCCATAGCACTCTACCCAGGGGGATAGCTTGAGGCTTTGTCTCAAAAAAATAAAATAAAATAACAACTGGCCACATATTCTCAACAATGCCAACATCATGCAAGACCAAGAAAGGACGAGGATCCACTCCAGGCTATGGGACTTCAGGGGCCTTGACAACCAGAAGCCAAGTGTCGTCCTGGACTGAAAATGGCACAGAGAAAAGCGTGCTGTGGAGGACGTGATGGGCTCCCCAGCACAACTGCAGTGTGGACAGTTCATCCTAAAGAACTGTACCAATGTTAAATTCTTGATTTAAATGACAATACTGTGGTTACACAGAGAAGAGCCTTGGTCTTAGGAAATACACAGTGAAGTATTCAGGGGCAAAGGCAGGATGGAGACAACCTATCCTCAATTCAGAAAAAAATAAGATAAAGATTGAGGATGCAGAGAAAATGACAGAACACTAGTTTAAAACTGGTGAATCTGGGTAGAAGGTATATGAGAGCTTTCTGTATTATTATTACAACTATTTTCTAAATTTGGAATTTTTCGAAATAAAAGCTAAAAATATCTGTATATGGAAAGTTACAGAACAGATGCTAGGGTGGGAGCCTCCTCTTCAAGGCTAAAGGAAACCGACTCTAATCTCCTTAAAGGGCTTTTCTGACGAAGTCCCTGCTGCAAACAGTTGGCTCCTTCACAGACTTTCCTTTCTCTTCCCATCTCTACTCCCAAAGTCCCTGGACCAGGTGAGAAAGCTGAAAACTGAGGAGGTTAAGAGAGTTGTGAAATGCACATTGAAGACCCCGGGGCCCTGTCGTCTACCCTCAGGCCGAGGTAACCGGAGAACAGCTCCTTTCTCCCCAGGCAGCGGGGTCTGAGCCGGTGACAACCAGGCAGCAGTCAAGAACATGTGCTGGTTTATTCAGGGGTGAGACCCTAACAGCGTGTGTAAGAGACGCAACTTTAAACACAGCAACTCCCAGGAGGTTTCAGATAAATCCTAACCTCAGCTTAGGGAGCCCCCTTCACTTGTGCGTCTTTAAACACAGCAACTCTCAGGAGGTGTCAAGGTTAAATCCTAACCTCAGCTTAGGGACCCCCCTCACTTGTGCGTCTTTACAGGGGCAATGTTAGTTGGCAAAGTGACCTTCTACAAAAGCACTAGGGAACTAATGCCACCTGTTGGCTGCCCTGCATCTGTAAGGATAGGGTTCTCAACCTTCCTAATGCCATGACCCTTTAATACATGTTGGTGACCCCCAACATGAGGAACCATTACACTGAACACGTGCTACTTCCTTTGTGCCTCTTAACAAGTTGGAAAGTGACAAAAGGAAGAGGGGTGAGGGAGGAAAGAGGACAGAGTAAGAAAGGCTTCCACACACGTGAACCACGTGCTCAAGGACTGCCACCCCACACAAAGCTCTCGGCAGTACCAGCATTTGTGTGTGTATACTACTAACATTTCTGGAGACTGTAGGAAGAAAAGGGGCAGGAGTTGCACATCTCCCAAAAGCAAAAGCACGATTAAAGTTGTTTAAATTTCAGTGCCTGAAACTAGCTTACTTCATTCCTTGACTTTTATGGCTTATAGAGAATAGATCCCAATTTACAAGGAATCCTATTTCTATCTCATTCAAAGTTAAAAGGCATAAATCAATTCAAAATAGAACTGTTTAAGAGAAGCAAAAACTATTTAAGTCAGTATTCCCAAAGGGAACTGAACAAAATATACTCCTTGTCTAAATACTTATGAAGAAACTTTATCATACTCAAAATACTAGAAAGAGTTCCATCAAGTTTTGATAACCAATTTGGAAAAGTAAATAGAATTTACTTAAACTCCAATGGGCAATAACAGCAACAACATATTTTATACAGTGCAGTGCTATAATTAGGTTGCAAATCACGGTCCCTTCATTACCACATTTGAGTCCAATAGGCCTCGAATTATGACCCATTTTTAGGAGATAAGAAAATCAAGACTTTAAGATTTTTCCAAGATCACCGAATTAACAGGTAGTAGTAACAGGACTTGAACTAAGTTCTTCTGGTGCCATGTCTGGCTGACAATGTGACTCTCTAGTTGCCTTACTTTCTCACAGTTTCCAAAACTACCACCGGTCTCAATGTTGAGACAAATCCTTTGATTTTTTTTTTGCCTGAGAATGATCACTAGTATCCTTTGATTTTTTTTTGCCTGAGAATGATCACTAGTATCCCCGTTCAGCTTTCTCATTTCAAAGTGCTTCTACAATAAACAGAGTTGTAAGGAAAGACAACCTGGCCATTTTTTCTCAACATTTATTTCTTTTTTTTTTGGATCAATTAGGTATGTCGTCACCAAGTGGCAGGAAGAAGTCACAGAAAAATTAGGCTAAAGTAAAAAGCATGAGTTTTCCCTAAGTTTCAAGAGTGATTCTGGACTCCAGCCACATACAAAGTCACCCACAATCTATAATCAGAGATGTCACATTTTAATTAAAAGATTCATTAAAACAGCTAACCTTTAAAAAAAAAAGCAAAACCAAAACTTTAGCAAATTTTAAATAAAGTACAAACTTTAAATAAAGACCTTTATATATGCGTTTTTAAATACCTGCATATCTTTCTTTCATATGTATTAAATTATCCTACAACTATTAATTCTAATTACATCTAGAATACAGGTGCTGATTAGAATATTCATCTTTATAATTCGCCCAGATTTAACATGCTATTGAAACTCCCATTGTGGCTTATTCTTAAACGGCTTCAAGTTTTAAAACCTGTAATAATTCTGTGCCAAGCAGCCTCCCTTCACTTAATCCTTCAAGTTGCTCTAGACCATCCTAGCCAGTTAAAGGCCTATCTCTTTTTCTAGCCTGGGTTCCATTCTCTACTGCCCCTTTCCCTAGGTCAAAGTTTACTCTTTTCACTTGCTACTATGCTTCATGTGCTGGGAACCAGGAAAACTTTACTTTTCTGCATCTGGAGGGGTTATTTCCCCTGCAGTTAGTATTGTCTTAAGGGTAGAGTTCTGGTGCCATGTCTGGCTGACAATGTGACTCTCTAGTTGCCCCCACCCCCCTCTAGTCACCCCCACCCACTTCCCTTAGATGCCTTATCTACATCCACTGCTTTCATTTCTAAGTAATAATCTCTTTCTAGATTACTTTAGCAACAGGTACAAAGTAGTTTCTTCAGAAACTTGAAGGAAAATCACAGAAACATCTCCAAAAGTCTTATATACAAGGGCAAAGAATAACTGTCATTCCAGAGTTCAACAAATTGAGATGGATATTCAGAAATCAGTCCCACAGACTGTCCTATAAGAAACTGCCCTATAAATGTCATCTCCAACCTCTGCTGCACGGAAACTGATGTCACTATCTGAGGAGCACACAGAATGGAGCTAAGAGGGGCCTCAGAGCCAGATTACCTGCTCCTCAACCTGGGCTCCACTGTTTACCTGGCTACCTTCTTTGTGCCTCAGTTTCTTCATCTGTAAAGCAGAAATGCTAAGTTGTTCCTACCCAGCATGTCTACTGTGCTAACTACCTGAGCAGGTCCATTACACCAATTAGAACAGAGCTCAGTACACACATTCTAAAGCACTTAACAGATACTAATTATTATCATTCCTTGTCCTTCCTCCACTGTTCAAACTTATTACACCCAAGTCTCAAAATCTGAGAGGTGCAGTTGATTTATTAGCCTAAATGAGTCTGCAGGTAATTTACTCAAATTAGATTTCAGCTGGTGGGACTGGCACACTCCAACAGCTTTTCCCAGCATGGGCAGGACTGATGTGCTCGTTTACAGCTAGGTCTGTCACAGTTTGGAGGGTCATGCTGTTTGTTACAGGGTCATCTGTTCCATGAGACACTTAGTGCAGAGATGGCTTTTACATAAGAACAGGTGCATCTGAGTAGGTATCAACAACTGTGTGATTTAACTGTTTGGGTGAGAAGATGACATTTACAGAGGTTTAAAGGATGGGCCGTTACTAGACATGGTCTGCCATTCTAATCCATGTGGCAGGTCCCACAGATGTGTACTCCACATGTGGCATGTGTCAGGACTTTGCAGGACACAAAGTGTGAGTTTAAGTGGGGAACATGTAGAAACCACTGTGCAGGTTGGGACTATGAGGGCACAGCCCTTCTCAGCCATAGTCAGAACAGAGTGGCACGGACAATCCGACTCCTATGCCCCTCTGTTTAACACGCCTTCAACGGAGCTGCAACAGGCAGGGAAGACGGCTTGGCTGCAGCTCTTCCCTCTCCCCCGCAAGCTCCCTGGCATCTGTGTAATGAGTGGGAAAGTGTTCAAGGGCACCCGGAAGGCAAAGGAATGAGAGCAAGGATTTAGGCAATTAGTTCCAATCACTGAAGTTTCTATATCCAGGTATACGCGGCCTTCAAAAAAAAGAAAACATGGCCATTTTCATATTTTCCTCATAACTGAAATTGCACAGATGCTTTAGACTGATGCTTCAAATAAAGCAGTCAGGGGAGAAATCATGGATTGTTCTAAGAATCCAATAAAAACTATAAACCCTCTGACCCCTAAAAAAACTGTATATGCATGTAGATACCAACACTGACCACAGAGACATTGCCAGTCTTCTACGGGCTGAGCCTGGTGCCCCTTGAGTGCGTGGGCTCCACTTACAAATTTATTACCAGCTGTATTTGTCCAAATTTTCAAAGTGCAAGGAATACAATATTAAGGCCTTAAGTCTCTTTAATATACAGCTTTAGGGCCAAGTACTTTTAAGATCAGAAATATTTATAAGCAGTCTAAAAATTCTGAGAAAGACCTTTGTATGGTCAAATACATTATTCCTATTTTCAGCATATGAGGATTTATAGCATACTTATTTTGAAAATGTGCCTTCTTCATTATTCCATGCCTCTTGGAGATAGTTTTCTTTCCTAAAGGGCCATGTATTTAGAAAGAGAAGGAGGGGTGGCCATGGGGTTCAGAGTAGGGGCTACACCTGTGCTCGAGGAAGAAGAACTCAATGGAGCACCTCACACCTGGCCCCGGGCGGGAGATACGGCTCAGCGAGGCCAACTGACCACATGTGAATTTTTAAAACTCCTTTTAAAATTAAAGTGTTATTAAGTTTATCCTCTTTCTTAGAGCAACAAAAGAACATGCTGTCTCTACTGGACCCACAGACAACAACTGGGGAGGGGAGAGTGTGGAGGCAGACAGCCTCATGGGAAACAACATGTGTTCATTGAAATGGAACTAAGCTAAAAGAAAAAAGTAATTTCAGGTGAAGGGAGAGGAAGGAAATGATTAGAAATTAAAAAGAAGTGGCTTTCATTTGGACCTGCGGGGTGGGCTTGTTGTGGCATTGTTCACGCACATCCTCCCATGAACAGCAGCAGCCTGGGGCTTCTGGGGAACATCTGGGACAGTGGATAAATACCAAAGTGGTGTTTGTCCAATTATAAACCAAACTACGTGGAAATACATTGCAACATTCTTCACTTTCTTCCAAGTATCAACAGAATACATGAACCATTTTCATCCATCACAGACACAGTTATTTAAGCTCTTTACACTATACAGTCATCATGAAAACACAGGGAGACAGCTTCACTTACATGGTTAATGAAGAGACTCTTGCGTTTTTCTCTCACTGTGAAAACAAAAGATGCAACAGAAATGTTACACGCCTGCATGCCAACCCTTGGCAGGTTGTTGAGGACGGGCCTCTGTGTCATGGTCCCATCCTTCCACCAACCAGTGTTCCCAGTTGTTTATTTACCAAATCTAAGAATAGGGGACCTACACGAATGCAGATCCGACCGTTGGCTCACAGTGGGAAATACACATCCACTTAAACAACAGCACCCAACAAAATAACTGCAGCTGAAAACAATTAAGAGGCAACCGATTCCATTAACTGAATAGAAGATTAATTAGTAAATCTCAAAAATGCGCATGCACCCCTTACTTTAATATGATTAACAAATAATAAAACTACTTTGAACCTAGTCAGACCCATAAATGGTCACAGTATACGGGGGAAATATAGACAACATAATAGCACTGAGATACAGGAGATGTCCACAGAAGTGTTACTTATCACAGAAATAAGCTGCTTCGGCAGCTGGGTAGTGGCCTAAACTATTTGGGTATTTGTCCATGAGGCCCCTGGAACATCTTGGAGTACCTCCCTGCCATGTACCCAGGGAGGCCGACAGAGCTCATCGCTACTGGGCTATCTACGGAGGTTGTGTCTCACACTGCTGTCTCCAGGTGAGGCCTGCACTGAGCAGCCCCGCCCCATGGCCCCCAGCCCGAGAGAGGCAGAAGGGTATCAGGGAACCCAAGGATACTGTAACAACCTAGTACAATTAAATTCTGCATTTTCTTTCCTGAAGACTCTATTTTGTGGGTGTGACACATTTATTAATTTCTGTAGAGAACATAAAGAATAGGTTTCCTTCAAGGAGATGACATCATAGGAAATCAATAATGCTGCACCGGGCACCGAAAAGGCAGTATGCAAATCTGGCTCATTTGAAGAGGGTTTTTCCCTGTGGTCCACATCCCCCAAACAGATTCCCTATAGATGTCAAAAGCCCTCCAGCTGATCTACTGGAGCACCTTGGGAATTGTTTTCCTGAGGCTGGTTTGTTGTTCTTAGATTCATAGGGAAGCATTTCTCTGTTCCACAGAAGACCTACTCTCTCTGGGATATCTGCTTTTCCCATTGCTATCTCAAAGATACCCAAAATACAAGAGTAAACATTGGTCTGAGGCAACTGCTAGGTGTCATTAAGAGAGACTGATGGGTAGAAGGTGCCTATACCAAGCCATCAGATGGACCTGTAAGCAGGTGCTACTAGCCTGCTCCTGCCACAGGACAAAAGGCAAGTGCTACATGCAGAGAAGTCGGGGCCCTGGCCATGCCTAAGGCCAGACCAGAAGAGCGTGAGGGCACTGCTGGCCATGATGGACTGGGTTTGCTACACAGGGAGAAGAGTGGCATGATTACTCAGACCTGACTCCACGCAAGTGTCCTCGTGTGGACCAGAACAAAAGAATCACCCTGACAGCTCAGAACAGCCCCTGCCTCCAGCAGATGAAAGACATCCATGTTCCAAGAAATAGCAGAGCTTCTTACATGGGAACTATTGAGAAAATTAAGAATTATTCAAAACTAGAAGAGTGGGCTGAAATATATACCCCTCAGCAGTTTTCACTGAAAGGTTTACCAAGAGAGCTTTAAAACAACAATGCCAAACCAACAGTATACAAACGGGAACACTTAAAATGTACACTATTCTTTACATCGCCTACAAGGATCAACCTCGGGGAGAAATCCGACCATTCCAGAACTCCAACTGGCTGCCATTAGAGTGGTAAAAACAAAGGTTTACTAAAATTGTGACAAAATACAGAAGGGGAAGTCACCCAAATCTACTGCAGAATCTCTTAGGCATTCACTGCTTTTATATAAATGAACACCTACATACTGTTCTGTTTCCTTCAGAAGGTTGGGGCCTACTGAATCTGATCTGAAACTTAGGGCTCCCAGCCCCCAGAGCAGGTGCCCCCTCCCTGTAGGGTTTTGTAAACAGCCCTCCTGAGGGGGCTTCTGCAACCTGAGAGGCTTTCCCACACAGGCACACCTATGCCTGACTTCCCTTTGGAGAGACTTCCCAACCCCTAAAACCACCATCTGTTGCTAGGAAGAATTCCTAATAGCCATGTTTGGACTAGGTGACCATAGTGAGTAGGGGAATCATAGGACTCAAAATACAGCCATACCCAGAGCTCTAGCTTAGTACAAGGAAAGGACACAAAGCAAAGGCAGTACAAGGCAAAGATGGCAGGGCCAAGTTCCTGAGGAAGCCGGGGGCAAACAACTTGACCATACTGCCTGGGTCTGTCTGGATGGAGGAACTAATTCTCTCTCTTGGGAATTTGGGGTTGAAACATACTTAAGCTCCCAACTCACCACTGCTATTGCTTTCACTGAAGGAAGGTATGAGAACTCAGGCATGGGGCACTTCTCCTGCTGTGCTGGAAAGAGCCAGCAGTACACCTGGCTGCCATCTTTGCAAGGCAGGCTCACTGCTGGTATCTGGGAACTTGGATTTGGGAGAGCCACCACCACTTCCTAACTGGTAAGAGTGGCTCACTGTCCCTAAACTGTCTGCACAGACAATACAATCTATGCACAACACCTGCTCTCCTTCCGGAAGTCTAGAATTGCAGGACATACCAGGCAGAGGCTTCCTAGATAAAAACCTCAGGTGTTGGGTCTCTACTGATGATCTTTCCTGGTTGATAACATTTCCCACTGTTTACATGACACATCCATGACCGGGAAGTAAAGAGCGGCCTGTGTGACCATGAAGCCTGCCCCCGGCTTCCTCAGGAACTTGCCCCTGCCATCTTTGCCTTGTACTGCCTTTGCTTTGTGTCCTTCCTTATACTAAGCTAGAGCTCTGGGTATGGCTGTATTTTGAGTCCTATGATTCCCCTACTCAATCACCAAACCTGGAAGTAGTCCTGAGGGCCCCTACACAGCTGCCATGAGGAGAAGCACCAGGTAGGGGAGGGTAAGGGGGACAAGGCAGGTGCTGCCTTCATTCCTGATGGCCATTAGCACCGATCTACGCCTTGTGAGGTTTCTGAGATGCCCTTTCCCCTAAGTGATTTGGAGCAGGACTAAGACATTACCATGGGAGGAATAATAAAATATGCAAAATCTCTTACAGGAAAGCACTGCCAAAAAAAACTAATAAAATTACCCAAATCTAGATCTGCCTTTAATTTGAAACTACTGAGGCTAATTGTGAAATTCAAAATGCTTTAGTTATTTTGCTTTATGCTGGTACTATGCCAACTCATTCTAATGAGTGGCTTTAATGATTTTTAAAATTTTAATATTTCTGGTTAGTAGTAACATATCAATCAAAATCTCTGGAGGTTTCTGAATTCCTACATAATTAAGCAAACTAATACTCATATTTTGCTTCTGTAGGGAAAACAGGCGGTAAATTGATGTGAGCCATAAATCTTATCTTTCCTGGGAAGAGAATAATAGTGATCTACTTTGATCCAGTCTATGACAGTTTGTTAAAAGGATTTTTAATTGCCTATTGTGATACACCACAATGACTTAAACAGAAAATGTATTAGAGGCTTTAAAAATAAGCCATCTAGTATCAGCAAAAACACTACTGCTGGCATTAAAAGTCTTCTCCAGATAAAATGTAGAATGAAGAGCAAAGAACAGCATTTGCAATCTGAGGTACAAACAGAATTCCACTGAAGTTGCTAGGGGACACTCACCTGCCACATACCACAAAAGAACAATCTCTTTACTCCTTTTTTGGTTTGTTTTCTTTTCTTTAGAGACAGAGTGCTAGAGTGCAGTGGCACAACCCTAGCTTGCTACAGCCTCACACTCTTGGGCTCAAGCCATCTTTCTGCCTCAGTCTCCTGAGTAGTGGGACTACAGGAGCATGTCACCATGCCTGGGTAATTTTTTATTTTTTGTGGAGATGGGGTCTTGCTATAAAACTCTTGGCCTCAAGTGATCCCAAAGTGCTAGGATTACAGGTGTGAGCCAAAGAGCCAACCTATTGACTGTAATACAACTTTCTGGAAAAATCTAATTATTAATGAGTACTTGTTAACAATCTAAATGCAATTTCAGCTAAACCCCTTTTACAGACAGGAATTTAAAATGCTTCCTTGGTTTCTCCTCTTTCGTTTCTAAGGTAGACCTTCCAGTGGAAAGTGTCAGCCCCTATAAAGCCATAGGATGATAGAACTGAGGAGGCCCTAAGAGACCATCTGGTCCAATATCTTTCATTTGAAACTGGGGAGGCAGCCTAGGCTTCCCTAGATGGGGAAGGAGGGAGAAGGTCAGAGGGGAGAGAAGGCTGGCGGGGCTCCTTCCTCCCTCCCACCCACTCTCTGAGAGCATTAGTATGACTGCAGGCTCTCCTGGAATCTGCAGGGAATGAGTCCCATTTCAAAACAGAGTGACAATTAAGAAAGTGACAGGAACAGAGCTATTCTACAAAGAAAAAGTACTTAGCTGATTATTTACTCTGGATGTGATGGACTGGCAGGCCACACAAGTGGCATGCATCAACTGTAAAGTAGAATTAAGAGTTTTGTTTGGAGATATAAAATTGATTGCTGAGATTGCAGTGCCAATGTAGACCACAAAAATCTAATTCAAAAGAAAAGGTTTTATTTCTTTCCGTTTTCCTATAGGTAGCATAAATCAGGCTTTGGACAATTAAAAGTTCAATATTAATTTTCTTTTAATAAAATTTGAAATTAACCACACAACTCCTACAGCTTTCAATGATTCACTGAATTCTATCATTCACTTAATTCACAACTGTCAAGCCCCTGTTTGGAGTGCACTCAGGGGCTCCTGTCTTGCTGAGCTCCTGACCTGACAGGAAGGTGTGTCTCAAACATTAAAGAGGTTCCTCCAAGCTTTGGAACCCAGCCTAAGGCATCCTGGTGAGGTAACTCCCCACAGCGCCCCTCTGAGCTGCAGAAAGGGGGCTTCTGCCCAGACCTCTGGCCTGCTCTCAGAGTCCTGGACCTGTGTTTATTTCTAAATGCAAGCAGAGAGGAATAGGAACATTTGGTACATGCAAATCGAAATCTAAATAAGCAAGGCAGATGAAACGAAAAAACAAAAATTTCGAAAATGTCTAGGACAGACTCAGTCATGGACAGGAAAAAATGCCAGGGGCGAAGGTCAGAGGCAGCTGCAGGAAGAACACTGTTGGGAGAACAAATATCCCTCAGCTGCTGACTGACTAACTCTCTTTCCCTCAGACAGTACCTGGGGCTAAAGCATTTCTTCTGAAGCAAAGAAGTGCAACTGAGATGCTTTCAAAAGTTTTTTTCCGATTGTAAAAGAAATGTGTGCTTGTTGCAGAAAATGCAGAAAGTACCCCCAGTATAAAGAAGAATATACAATTACAAAAAATGTTAAAACTTGGAAAAGACAGAGATACATTTAAAAGTATACACATGCTGAGTATCCCTTATCCAAAATGCTTGGGTCTGGAACAGTTTTCAGATATGGGCATTTTTTCCAATTTTGAAATATTTGCATTATTTGAGCATCTCAAATCCAACATGCTGCAACGAGCCAGGTGCAGTGGCTGTAATCCTAGCACACTGGGAGGCTGAGCAGGAGGATCACTTGAGCAAGACTATGACCCCATCTCTACTAAAAAACATAGAAAAACTAGCTGGGTGTGGTGATGACCATACTCCCAGCTACTTGGGAGGCCGAGGCAGGAGAATCACTTAACCCCAAGAGTCTGAGGTTGCTGTGAGCTATGATAATGCCACAGCTCTCTACCAAGACCAACAGAGAGAGACTGTCCCCCCTCCCCCCAAAAAGAACAAACTTCCAATGAGCATTTATTTTGAACACTATATGGGTGCTCAAAAAGTTACAGTCTTGAGAGCATTTTGGATTTTAGGATTTGAGATGCCCAACCTGTATAATCCAACAACCTAGAGATCACCACTATTAATATTTTGATATGTTTCCTCCAAATCTCTTCTCTGTGCACACTCACACAGACATAACAAGTGTTATGTGTACCTCTGCGTATGAATGTACATAAATATGTGCAAATACACATGTACTTATACATAAACATGCCAATGGAAATAGGCCCATTTTTCTATTGGTGTGTAAGCATTTTTAATTGGTTGTATAGTAATTCTTTAATACATAAAGGTGTTGATCCTTTTTCATATGCATTTTGAAATTTTCCCCATATGATGATTTCAATTTTAAAGATACAGAGTTTTCATTGTTAGGCAATCTCCTCCATTGCTTTTTTATAAACTCACACGCCCCTTCCCCATTCTGACACTAAGCATTCATTTGTATTGTTTCTTGGTGTTTATTATAGTCATTACATCTAATCTATCACTAGTCAATCCATCAGACATCTGTCCTGGCACAAGGGAGAGGTGAAGCTATCATCTGATATGTTTTTAGGTAAGATTCAAAGTGCTATGTATACTGTCATAAAGGCTGCTGTGAAATGTTGGTATCATTTTAAACCTGCCCTCCTGCTAGTTTGCTTTCAAGGGGTGTGGAAGCAACTCTTAAGTGGAGGGTCCAAGATTGATCTATCTGTATCAAGGAAACACAGGCAGAAAAGGATGGACCTGGGTGCAGAAGAGCCCAGACACTGCTTGGTAACCACCCTTCCCCTCCTGGTCAGACCCGGCGTTCTGCTGTGCAGTGTTGCAGTCGGCACAGAGGATGACTCTAAATCTAAGACAAGGTAAGAAGATGGCCGAGACCTAAGTCAGGGAAGAAACTCGATCCACTGGGCAAATGAAAACCTACAGTCCAGAGGAAAAGACTGCATTTACGGAGAACTTCTGCTGTCCTAGGCACCAGGTTCAGTCCTCCTGACAATCCTGGACAGTACTAACTCCATTTTACAGGCAAAAACTGAGATTCAGGAAGATGATATGAACCATATACACAAAGATCATATAGACAGTGATGGATCCCAGCCTTTAACTCAGTTTGATTCCAGAGAATCACTATCTCCAGGAAAGCTCTCCAAGATGTCAACTGTTCTTGCATGGTGATGGAGTCAGATCATGAACGAAACTCAGCTACCTTCCTAGATGTCACGGAGGAGGTGACCAAAAACATAGAGCACGTAAGACACGGTGAGCTGTGAGAAGTGCTGACAGGGTGACAGTCTGTGCTAACTAAAGGGGACTGAGGTGCTCAGAGTTTTACAAAGGAGAGCTAGAGAGACCTTATGTTCACCAGCAGGCCAAGGCCACTGTCAGTCTCGCATCCGAACAAGCCAGTGGGGGGAGAGCATCAAACCCCCCCAGCCGGGTGGGGGTCGGGGGAGTTACCACTGGAACCTCTGTTTGGGATCTGAACTCACTGAACAATTTTCTGATTTCCAAATCTGAGGACAGCATAGGTCAGGAGCGAGGATAAAGTAAAAGCACAGCGAGAAAGGCTGACATCCTGAGTCTAATTGATTTCACCAGAGTTTGTCCTGTGCTAGCAGCTTTCTCCACACGAGAAGGACCGAGAGCTGAGTCGCTGCAGTGGAGCGATCCTCCCCAGAAGCCAGGCCATAGCATCCCCCAAAGGACTGACCTACAGGGCAGGGCCTGCCCATGAGACCCTGCATGCACCCTACCTCATGTACCTCCAGGCATGACTGCAGAGGGAGGGTAGGCCTGGGGGTGGGAGGGTCATGTCAAGTTCAGACCTGGAAGAAGGAAGCCCAAATACACCACTGAGCCCAAAAAACCTACATCCTCTGACCCCACATAATGGATGTATTCTATTTTAATAAGGTTAGGGAAGAGAGATGAAAGTGAAGTTGCAGCACAAAACAGAAAGCTGCCAATCAGTGAAGACTGTCAACTGTGACAGTGCCACAGCACATCCGCCAAGGACAGCACACGACCTCCCTTAATTCCTTCACTGCCTCATCTTTGTCAGTTTCTTCTCAACCTGAAGCAACACAGCAATCTAGGATAAAAAGACATACTGTTTCAGGTGGCACCTGCGGCTCAGTGGGTAGGGAACCGGCCCCATATACCAAGGGTGGCAGGTTCAAACCCGGCCCCAGCCAAATTGCAACAAAAAATAGCCAGGTGTTGTGGTGGGTACCTGTGGTCCCAGCTACTCAGGAGGCTGAGGCCAGAGAATTGCCTAAGCTCAAGAACTAGAGGTTGCTATGAGCTATGACACCAGACTCTATCTCTTAAAAAAAAAAAAAAAAAAAAAAAAAAAGACACACTGTATCCTTATTTAGGGACCAGGACCATATAAAAATGATCACCTTGTAACCAGTACTAGGGAGGCACATACAGAGGGCACTGAATTTAAAGCCACTGTCTCCTGGTGCACCATTATTCTATGAGCCACTAAGGAAGAAAAAAGTACTGCCAATTAAATTTTGGCAAGTCATCAATTGTCCTGACTTCAGAGATGTATGGTTGGGGAAAGGTGCCTATCAGAACCAAAAGAATGTGGGAAGCAGGGCAGCTTTCCTGGAAGACAGCTGTTGGGTGGGCAGGGGGTAGGGTGCCTTTCAGGACCTCAGGGGAGAGGGGCCAGAGGGATGGGCAGAAAGGGCTGTGTGTACATGTGGCGTGCACTGTCCCTGTGCTGAGGAGAGGCCCAGTGGGAAGCTCTCCTTGCAGCTAGCTGGGGGGCAAGCAGTAAAGGCCAGGAGTCGGGCAGGAAGGCTCGGAAAGAGCCTCTCCACAGCCAGGTGAAGGAGGTGGGAGGTGACACACTGACTGCAGGACTCGGGGGGCTGCTGGCTGGGGACCCAATCAGGTGAAAAGGGAGAGGAAGCTGGCAGGGAAGCAAAGATGCTGACTTCTGATCTGGACATGCCGATCCACACAGGACCGTCTACCCAGCAGTGTGCGCGTGGTGCCAGCATTGGGGCAGCTCCTCCTTGTCAGGGGCCTTGAAACAGAATGGCTCAGGGGAATCCCCAGTGACAGCACTGAGGGACCCAAAGACCTGCTCAGAGGTAACAAGAGCAGATACAGGCTGAGTGCCTATTGTGTGCCCCGGACATCACCCTGCTGCTTTAGGACAATCTTCTGACAAGACAGGTATAATCTTTGCTAATTTTTAGAAAATTATCACCCAGGAGATCATGTGACTATAAATCTAACTCACTGCAGAAAAGGGCCTAAGGCAAGGCTCAGTGCTAGAGCCCTGGTTACTAAACTGGAGGACGCAGGATGGTCCCCTACAGGCTGGAGCTGGCCACAGGCTAAAGACAGTCACAGGCAGCTCAGCACAGATGAACACGCCTATCTTTATTCTCGACCACTGAAATTTTTCAACATTTATCCTCTTTCCACCACACCAGCGTGAAAGACAAGATAAGGCAGTCGTCTTTGAAATTTTCTTCTCTAAATCATTTTAGCACAGGTAACTGAGGGCTGTACTAGAGCAACAAACAGGCTTCAAACTAGGGGTCCATGGCTGAGCTGTAACACAGGGGTTTCCCCCACCACCTTCCTGCAGCTTCCCAGAGAAAGGCAGGCAGACTAACCTGGGACCAGCACCAACCCAAGCACCAGAGAGGAGAGGACAGGCAGTCACTGGGGTTGTGGCAGCTGCCTTTAACCAGGTTCCATGCCCTGCTGTCCAGCCTGAACTCATCCCTGTCCAATGGACGTGTTTCCATGGGGCACAGGAGGACTTAGGGTTCTGGATTTGCTTCCTCCGCTGTTAGAACCCATCAAAGACACAGGCTCTGAGGGAAAGGCTGGAGGAGCAGAGCAAAGGAGCTCTGAGAGGAGCAGGAAGGCTGCAAGCCAGTGGGAAGTGCATCCTTCCCTACAGCTGTGTGGCCTTTATGCTCACAAGAGTCACGGTGGTCACAGGCGAGCATATAAACATGCTACTTGGATAGAAAAAGATGACATCAAACCTCGTCTGACAAAAAGAGTGATAGGACTGGATTGACAATGATGCTTGACTTTGCCAACAAGGTCACGTGAAAGACATACAACAGGGGAATAAAAATATTTAAAACATTAATTCAGAGGAAAAGAACACGTGGGAATTCTTCCATCCAACATACATTTAAGTCTATGGGCTCGGCACTGGGCATGTCACAGAGATGCAAACCTGAGGAAGATGTGGGATAAATCCAACAATCCAGCTAAGATCCCTGTTATGACAGAGGGGTGTGCAGGCTGCTGGCAGGCAGGGAATCGGAAGGTGTTCTGAGATGAATCTGAGATTATTTCCCCAAAGTCCCAGGTGCTCAGCAAATGTAAGGACTGCAGATATAATTATAAGTCATATGTTATATCTGTTACGGCTTTTTTGATGTACTTCCCAGAAACTGCGAAAATGAGCAACTCCTACAGCTCCTACAGGGGAGTAACTCTTTTGCAATTCCTGACTTCTTGTCGATAAAATTGAAGAACAAAACTGAAATGCAGCTGACTATTAGGAATTATTTTGGATGACAAATGTGTCAGGAGATTTTTGACACACAATACCTATGGCATAGAAAGAATTCATTATTATTAGAACAAAACTCCTTTAATTTATGTACATGAACAAAGTTCTTCAGCACTTACATCTATAAAAATGAACATCAGAGTAATAATATTCAACCACAGAAGCATCCCAGTAAAAAGTGTTTTCTCCCAAAAATGTTTTACTTTTCTTTTTAATAATTGTTTAAAACATGTCTGTACTGTTTTGATCATTTGAGGACTAAGGATAATAATAATAATAATACCTCAATCTAGAACTTAATTTCAATATTGTGAGCCTTTAAATTACCAGAAATAAAAGTTGAGTTCAGGTCCCTATTCTTACATAAACATGATAAAGTAACAAATGACTTTCAGAAATCAAAATATATCACATTAGGATGAAATTCTATGGAGAAAATAGAAGGAAATACAAGTTCAAGTTGGAAAAAGAGTGACAGAAAACTTCCAACTGGTATCTTTAAACGAATGATGGTGGGTATAACATCACTTTGATCCCCACCATCCTGTCCTCTGTTTGGGCTCACGTTTGTATCACAAGAGGAATAGGAAATGAAATTTAAAAATTTCATTTTTAAAAAGTGGATAGATTTTATTTTAAAATATCAAAGTTTGCAATATATCAGAAATTATATATCCTTTGATGAGCTAAAAAATGGTAAGGCCAACATAAAAATGCTGGACAGACTCCATAGTTTTTCAAAATTATCTTCCATGGTACATAAGCAAAGAGAAAACAGTAGGAAAATCACTGGTGTGAGCTCAGTTTCCTGTGGATGCTTCAGCATCTAACTGCAGAAGTCTTCCTTATGGCATCTGGCAAGCCCTGGGAAGATACACAGGGTACCTGAGAGGCAGCCAGAAAAGGGGCGTCCTAGCACCCGTATAGATGATGCACAGCTGCAGAAACATAGGTGAGGTTATGACAGGAAGGCCAAGGGAGCTCCCCGAGAGGAGAGACCCTAACAGGTGCAGGGCAACCGTTTCTAAATGCCAGATAAAGGCAGTGCAGAAAGACTGCTCCTATTGTGATACAAAAAGTTCAACACTGCCCAGGAACAAACATGTGAGCCCAAACAGAGGACAGCCACAAAACATTTCATTTCACTATTTCTAAAAGGATCTGCAAAGAAAACCGTGGCTCTGGCTGGGAGTAGTGGCTCACACCTATAATCCCAGCACTCTGGGAGGCTGAGATTGGTGGACTGCTTGAGCTTAGGAGTTTTAAGATCAGCCTGAGCAAGAGTAAGAACCCATCTCTAGTAAAAAACTGAAAAACTGAGGCAAGAGGTTCACTTGAGCCCTCAAGTTTGAGGTTACTGTGAACTGTAAGTCTTCACGGCACTCTACCCAGGGTGACAGAGTGGGATTCTCAAAAAAATAAACCATGGCTCATATTTTTATTTCTGAAATTTAATGTTTCTACTTTGGTTTCAAGCTTCTCAAGGGACAAATAGTTTTTAGTCCTCTAATTATTTCAAGAGATTCCTGGGAAACACAGATTACATACACATAAACACACACACAGATTGTAGTTTTGTCCAAATTCTTTGTTAAGGCAAGGAACCTCTAAGAACCATACTAATTGAAAGAAAAAAGATGCAGGTTGGCTGTTTTTTCTTTGAATCTCACATTTTTGAAAACAATGAATAGGCACAGAAAAGCAAAGGAAACCAAGAACTGTAATTCTTCCCCACTAGTAAAAATGAAAGCATGAAAAGCCAAGGCAGGCCTAGGTATCCAGCTTCTCTCCTACCCCCAGGAGGAACCCTTGGTCCCTTCTTCCTTGAATGGCATCTCATTTGTGAGAAAAAATGAGACAGAAGTTACTCTGGCTTGTATAAAATAGCCCTACCCTCAGCCCCTGGAGGGATCTAATGAGCAAGCTCTCTTTTACCACTCAGTTCTGCTGGGGTTTCCAGCTTCCTGTTGAACAATGAGAAGATTCCGAGTTCAGCACCACTCTCTTTGATATCCAGAGGGAAAGGGAATTTAGCAATTGAGAAGCTAAAGCCTTACTGCTGGTTCCATCTGAACAGGTGGCAGGTGTGGTGCATGGCCAAGAGCCTGTCAGGCTCTCCATACTGGAGAAGAGAGGGGGTCTGAGAGGACGGACCTGCAAAGGTGAAATGCCCCAAGGCTGTGGTCCCAAGCAGCAGCTGCCCTAACATGACTGACATCACCATAACAACAGCCCCTACCCATAGACCTAGTCTGCGCTACTGTCACAGGGCACCCACCTGGAAGAAGAGCTTATCAGCCTCAAAAGATGAGAATCAAACAGGTACTGCGAGCCTTACTGTCTCAGACTATTTTTTCTAATTAAATAAAATAGGGTGGGTGGGACCCACATTTGTGAACCGCTCTAGTACTCTTAGAAGAGCAGGAGTATTGCGGTGGAGATACACTTCCAAGGGAAGTATTATCACTTCCAGTCAGGAATGTTTCCTGCCATTGTCAGTTTTCCTTCTTTCAGCCAGTGAGGCTGGTATGTCCTTTGTGCCACACCCCCCAGCATGAGGTCACTGACCTGGAGCTGGGATGAAATGTGCATCATCGCTCTCCCAAGCCGGTGCACAGAGTGCCCCAGCACCCCTGCCTGGCTGTAGGAATTGAGAGGAGCAAAGAGCAGAGGAAAATTCAAAACTTCGCCTGGCTTGGGAGCCCAGCAGGACAGGAAATGCAGAAAGTTAACTGGAGAAAGTTAACTGGAGTTCCTGAGCTCTCCATGAACGCCGCTTGAGTTAGAGGAACCCATACAGCCTTCACTGAAAGCACGTCCAGCAGGCAGTTGGATACTTGGGTTTTGAAGATTACAGAGAAAAATCTAGTTAGACAAGATAGCTGACATCAAAGCTGGGACAGTAAAGAACAGACTGGGAGCTAGCACATTACAGGGATGGATGGAGGAGGAGCTTATTACAGTGTTGTGGATGGAGCTTATGTAAAGGCAGGATTTCTCAGGACCAATCTGCCAAAAGCCAATTCACTAAACAGCCAGCTCTCTGATAATCATGTCACCAAAGAGTTAATTCATTTAAATTACCAAATCTACCTATTTTAAAAATCTCTTTAATTATGTATAAAGCAGTTGTTCACTAGATGCACTTATTGTTAGCAAATTAGCCTGTTTGAAAACAAGAAGCCAAAGACGAGGAGTTCTAAGAAATGTGGGATAGTCAGCGACTGCAGGCAAGATCAGGGGAGAGAGCGTCCCGGTACCCAGCAGCGCCCCGTGGGAGAGGGAACAGAGAAGGCAGTGCTGGTGCGGAAGCTCCACCACCAGAGGAGCAGAGAGGACCCCTGGGAGGCACTGGCTTTTCTCCCTTTTCTTATCTCCCATCTGTGAGCCTCAAGTCTGTTTACATGTTGAACAGAAAAACTGAACATTTAAGGAGAACTAAAGCCAACAAGGTGGTCACAGTGACTGATGTCCTGGTATTCCAGAAGAGGAAAGGGAGTGACATTTAGAGTTGAGGTGAAGGGGAAACAGCGTTCCCTAAACTAGGTCTGGTGTAACCCTGTCTGGGGTGGGGACCTGCAGCCTTGGCACCACATGTGGCCTTTCAACAGAATCCAAATTTCACAGAACACATCCTTTTAGAATTAGGGCCACACTCAGGGTTCTTTGAGGCCCCAGGTTCCCCACCCCTCACCCTCTCTGTCCCTTTCCTCCCTAGTAACATCCTGCCCCTCCTAAGGGCTTCCTGCTTCACCTGGAGGGGGGTGTTTTTTTGCACAAAACACATTTAAAATTACGTCACAACTATTTGATGCCTGCAGTGATTTATTCTTCCTTAGGGAACATTTTTTTTTCATAAATGCACCAAAGTCTTTTGAATCAAGTCAGCAGCCTGCTTAATTACATATTACCAATATAACATCAGCTTTACACCTTCCCAAAATTACTAATTATTAAGGAAAGATCAGTTTGTGTATTTTCACTGTCTTAAACATGTCTGCTTATTTTCTAGTCAATTTAGGATCTTCTCTGAATAAGGACTTAGCAGTATGCCAGGAGTCAGAGAGAGAATTATGAAGGACTCAGGCATCTCAAAATAACACCCCAATCACTGAGGCAGCATTTACAGACCTCTCCTGCCACACTTTTCTACAGGAATCCAGCTAACAAGATGCACATTTGCTGTGTCCCATTAATCTCTAACCAATAGCCAGGTAAAAGTGAGATATACCGGGGGCTGAAGAGAGGAGAAATCCCTCACAATCTAGATGAACCCCGAAGATCACAGGATCTTTAAGAACAAGTTGATTATTAAAAGTGAAAAAGAAAATACCTGTACCTGGCAGACAGGTTAAAGTCACGCACCAGGTGCTTTTATGTGAGGGTCTTATTTTGCTTTCTTTTGCATATTCTTTACTAACAAATACATTCTTCTGAGAAATTATGTACATGTCAATTCTTAAAAGGAACATTTCTGACTTAGGGTATAAACTCATACAGAATAGATGTGGAACACAGCTAACTGACAGTGAGACAGCTGCTTCAAATAGGAAATTCTAAAAACCTAACTATTACAAAACAAGGGAAAAAACAAGGGAACCACCACTACACTGCATCCTTGGGGGTCACTCAAGGGGATTCTAGTTCACCCTGAAAGCCACGTCTAGTGGAAAGTCAAGACTTAGGCTAATCACCAACATAAGCCTTTTTCTTTTTTAAAAGAAACATAAATTAGGAACCTACCGTCCGTCTGAGATTTACTGAGGAATATTGTGCTGGCCCGAGGATGATCTGAAGGATTGAATTCCATGTTCAAATCTTTAAAGAAAGAAAAAAAAAATACATGAATAAACCATCTAATAACTAGAGAGTAAAGATTAATTTTTTCTGAACCTTAAATTGCAAATATATATTCAAGGATTCTAGAAACCTACAGTTATTGTGTTAATAGATTCCTTTGGTTAGACTGAAAATGCTGCTATTTAGAAGTCTGAAAAAGTTAAACATAAAAATTAGACCTTTGGATGAAGATCTATTAGCCTAAAAAAACCACTCCATTTTCTTTACAAAGGGCTGCAGCATTAGGAAGGTTGAGAACCACTGTTTTAGAAAAAGGCTTCTCTGCACCCAAGATACTGCAAAATGGATAGAATTTCACAGGCAATTAAGGAGACTTAGGTGTTACAGCAGACTCATCCAAGCTCTGGAGTTGAGAAAGTGGTTATTTCCCGGATACAGGTGATTAAAATAAGGTATCTCAATGGGTTAGGCTGCATCCACATCCCCGTAATCTGCTTCATTAAGATTGTTATTTTCGGAAAAGGCAAATCCCTTATAGCAAAAGCTGCAAATCAGCCATTTAGGGGCCTACTCTGGGCCACAGATGTGTTTTGTTTGATTCATACTTTTTATTTTTAAATTTAAGCCAATATATAAAAATTAAAGGATTCCAAACATGTCTCTCTCTCTCACACACACACCCCTATTTTCAGCTTTTTCTTGAGAAATCAGGTCACCTATCTGGCAACACCCAGCCCACACCCTGTCATGATCAGCTGGAGCCCAGCAGCTGTACCCTCTTCTGATGGGCCCTAAGGCTCAAGCTCTCCAGTGTGACCACCCTCTTCAGTCCCCTGTCCTCACTTTCAGGGTCCTACCCCCCAGGCATTTGGTTTTGTAATCCCTGCCTTAGGACAATCTCCAAGGGTGGAGACAGTCAGTGTGATTATAAACAACACAGAATCCCATCATAAAAGTTTTTCCAGTTCAAAAAAATGTTTTGATTCCATGGGGATAGAATGGTTAATTAAGCAAAACAAAAAAGTTACCGGAGGAAAGAGAAAGGAAAATTATTAGAAAGTCAGAATGGTCTTCAAGTCAGTTTACAGCATCATAATGAAAACTTTGGGGGTGGTGGCCAAGTATTTTAACTAATTCACACAGAATCCTAATTAACACCAATAAAAACAGACCAAGCCTATCCTTAGCTTTAATAGAAGATGTCAAAGATAAAAGAGAAACAAAGAAGGCCAAATACACGCTGGAGGCAACACCTGAGTCCTCATCCACAAAGTCAGCCTCAGCAAGCCCCCGAAGTGGGGCTTCTTCCATTATCAGTGGGTCAGGGGCTTACTGCACCGTCGCTTCTCTCCGGGGACTTGATTAGAGAAATCCCTGCTGAATCTTACAGAAGCTACTTCTTGATTTCATCTGGTCCCTCTCGTATTGCGATACATAACTTCCACTAAAGTTACAGAGCAGTTTCGCAGCAAAAGTCAAAAAAGGGTGATGGAAGGAGAAAGAAGGGCCAAAGAGACCCTTCATTTTCCCAGCTTGCTTCAATGTGAACCAGATAAAGTCAGGTAAGAAACTGCATGATGAAAATGACTTTTTGTGAAGGGGTTTCTTGCTTAACTATGGTTTGTTATAAAAAGGGCTAAATAACTAATGTGCTACTAAATTTTTTGAGTACTGTGCATAACAAAATGAGGGTAAATATGTAATCTCAACCATAATGGATGCAGTTAACATCCCAAAACTTTAACACACAGTCTCCACAGAAGAGCACCAGCTCAAACACAATGTGTGTGCAGTGCCTGTGTGTTGGCGAGACAGCTCTGGAAATCACTCCTGTGGCCTCTGACAACATCAGCGCCACAGATTCTGACTCTGTTCCTTTAACACACCCAACTCAGACTCATCTAGCAGACTGATTTTCTTTCTTTTTTTTTTTTTTTTTAATTTTTTTGTAGAGACAGAGTCTCACTTTATCACCCTCAGTAGAGTGCCGAGGTGTCACACAGCTCACAGTAACCTCCAACTCCTGGGCTTAGGCGATTCTCTTGCCTCAGCCTCCCAAGTAGCTGGGACTATAGGCGCCCACCAGCCTTGGGATATGGGGTCAGCTCCCTACCCACTGAGCCACAGGCGCTGCCCAGACTGATTTTCTTTAAGACCCAGTTTCATCATTAAAATACATAAGTAAGGGTTTGAAGAACACTGCAAGCAGAAAGTATAGAGCTTTCCTGTTTGGAAAATGAACACAAGACTGCCATTTCTTATAGAACTGAGAACCTGCTCCAAGAAGGTTCTGGTGGGCAATCCCTGACTACCTGTAGATTAGGACTCTGTGCTACAACGTTTACAAACCCTCAACGTTGCTAAGAATGGAGCCATCATAGACTCTAAGTGAGGGGACATTTGCCACAATAAATAATAGTACATCTATATGGTGAAATATTATGCCACTATCAAAAAATCATGTGAAGAATATTTTATTGACATGGAGCAAACACTGAGTATGTTGTTAGATGAGGAGAACAGTCTGATATCATTTGAGGGGGGGACATGTAGGCATGGAAAACATATCAGAACATACACCAATATTTTGTTATCCTCGGATAATGCCAATGAGCAATATACATATATATTTTTGGCTTTCTGTTTTCTAAGTTTTTCACCTTGAGCCTACTTCTGTTGGTTTTCTTAACTTTTATAATTTAAATAAGCAACTTATGAAAATGGATTTGAGCCTTTAATACCCTCTGAGTGGCTGGACTACTCCAGGACAGACTGGTCTTCCCAGGAAATGCACTGAAGTCAGAGGCGACTCACACACAGCCCCAGTATGATGGCCCTAAGCACTGTCCACTGCTGTAGGAACACGTGACAAAAAATGTCCACCTCAGAGGGACCCCTGAACCCGGTGCCTTCCTCTTCCACCAATAATCTCTGTGCTTCTTCCTGCTCTCATCAAGGTCAGAGAGGGAAAGGGCAGGGTGACTGGTCTTCTGGGGGGAAGCTGAACAGCAGGAATTGCATCTCATGCTCTGTCTGTGGAAGGTACCCATGAGTGTGACTCGAGGAAATGACTGTCATGTTTCCTTTATGGCCAAGGTATAATTCCAGGTCTAGTCAGGATGGTCCCTGTGTCACAGCAAGATTCTTAATGGTTGGGGTGACAAGACATGTATCATCTGTCCCCAGGACAAGGCAGAGTTCAGAGGAGACTTCAAGATCACTATCTGGTATGATACTCACAGATGAGGCGAGTCAGACCCAGAACTTGAGGAAACTATGGTAATTACAACATGGGCTCTGGCATGGGGACACCAACTTTGAGAGGAACAGAAAAGGGGTAAAGCCACCATCCTCATAAGCCAAGCAAAACAAATCTATTGTATCACTCAAACCTAACATTCTGAAGTCAAGCATGACAAACTGCAGCTTCAGCCATAAGGAGAAAAGTCTCACTGCAGAGTCAAGAAAAACGGCAGCTCAATGTTACAAGTTAGAACACATTTGGAAGAGTATATAGCGCTTTTGGTTCAGCTCAATGAAGTTTCCAAACAAAAAAAAAAAAAACAACAAGAAATGTCAGGGCCCGGGACCGGCCAGGTCTCAGGGCCGGCTTAACTGAGAGAGAGAGACAAAGAGAAAGAGAGTCTTCTTAGAAAGATAGATCTTAGTCTTTAGCAGAGCTTGGTAATCTTCAGCAGAGAGATGCCGTGCCGGCGTTCTGCAGGCAGGAGAGGAGACAGAGTCAGAGTAAGCAGGTCCGTGATAGAATGCACATGCTCTCAACCGTCTGCTCCTCCAGCCTAATGTAAGGCTCATCTCGTGCCTCTCAGCACACAGGTGTAAAGACTGCCAATTCACCACTGCTCTCATCTCGCAAGCTCTCATGCTTGTTAGGAGAGCTAAATCTACCTCTCCATGCTCTTTTCACCAAAGTGTTCCATTATTGAGCTATACAGGTGTTTCTTATAACTCTCACTTTTTCTACCCATAGACTATATGGGCTGCTACAAAGAAATTCATGGAAAACTGAGCTTAAAATTAAGAGATTACAGATTTCACTGTTACAAGTATGCTGACTACCTTGCTAAAGTCAGTCTAGTAGTATACTTCCTACATTCAAAGTAATAACTGAACATGAATCGGTCACATAATCTTCCCTCCCTCCACCACCAAATCAGACGTTCCTCATTCTTCTCAAAATGCCTTCTAGAACCTTGTGCAGCCCAGCTCCCCTAAGTGCTGCTCCCCAGTGCGCAGAGCTGTGATTTTTCCCACCTGCTCCCATCAATCTCATAAAGTAGTTCCTGTGCTGACCCATCCAGAAGAAGAATTAATAACTTATAAAATTTAAATAGTTACTCCACTGGGTGTTGTTTTAGCAGAAACTGCTGCCCTTATAGCGAAGCCCTGTTGGAATATTTCCATCTCAAGAAAAGCCCTGCGGAGATGAGCGGGCTGGTGACACCACACGGAGGCCCACTCTGCCCAGCGGGTCAGTACCTGGCCACTGCTGGGAGGGGTACAGGGATGTGAGACTTGGTGAATCCCACACAAACTTATGATTTACTTAGGAGGACAAGATGAAATACATCACACATCAGAGCACAGGACCAGCTGGTGAACAATGAAGACTGAAACATGGGAGCAAACACAAGGCCACACAGAACAGTGTGCTTACAATGAACAGCTTCCCACAGCACTGGACTCTGCAACCTGCACGGAACCCCGACTGTATGGGAGGCTTTCTCTTTACTCCTTCCTGTTGGTATCAAAATATTACTTTGGGGTAATAGCCACTTGTATATCATTACCTTTCCTATTATCATCTACATGAACTATTTTCCTTATCTATAAAGTGGGCTAATAACACCTAACTTAGAGGATTATTGTGAAGATTAGACATTATGTGCATAAAGCAACAGGTGGGATGTCTGCCACACATTAGGGACCCTGTAAATAACGGCATTAAAATGCTGTGCCACAGCACCGAACTCAGTGCTGAGTAAAACTCCCAATGCATAAATGTTAAACTTAGAGACACTAAAGACTATGCTAACCTTGATTACAACTTCTCTGCTCTAAGGAGTGCTGGCTTAAAACTGATAGTTAAAACTTCAGTGTCGCACACTCCTGATTTAGAGCCTCCTACCTCTTAAAAGACCAGCAAGATGATCCATAAAGTAGCTTCTGAAGCAGTAAGACTACACTTTAGACTAAAGGCAGTTTTAAGGAATGTCACGGAATCCCTTGAGCTGATTTCCATCTAATATCAGGAAGCTGAGTTTCAAAACACTGCTTCTTTATGATGATGGTACCTGTTAAGACACACAATCCATCAGAGGACTCAGAGAACGGTTGCTCTACAGGCCTCTCGCCAGACTGTGAGGCAAAAACAGAGTATTAGGCCCCGCTGCTCTCAGGCCATGCTTCAGCTGAGCACAAGGTCTGACAAAATCCCTTTATTCAAAACTGAATGTGGATCAAACAGCATGCTTGCCACACAGGTTAATTCAGCAGCGTCCTCCCATGCCAGGCAACCTAATTTTCTTCGGTCCTTTCACAGACGTCACAATAGTGGTGATGTGCAACCGCTCCCCTGCCTTTAAGCCAGCACTGGGTTCACCTGCAGTGTTGTAAAGGATCCAGGTAATAAGACAGTGCCAAGAGAAGCAGGTGTCATTATCTACCACTGAGGGGCTGGAAAATCAGTAATAAGGAAAACAGGCAAGTGCAGCAAAGCCTGAATGGCACCAGATGTAGAGGAGGCTCCAGACACAACCTGCACAAAGCCAAACTGTCCCCGCCGCCTCCTCTCTCGGCACTGCAGACCCGGAGCTGATCATTGCTCCAGTACATCATCCCGAAAGATGGGCTGTCCATTTAGGTGTAGGCAATGCCAGTGAGCAGAGCCCAAAGGATGAAGGATTCTGTGATTCCTTGATAATTTTTGAAACTTTACGGTAGGAAGTCAACCTCGATCTGGAGGCCAAGTGTGGTTAGCTGACAACTCCATTACTCTCAGAAGACATCACTAGGTCCATTTTCTAGCTTTAGACAGACACTTGAAATGGTCAAATATCTCAAACTTTTAATTTCCATTTTAAGTAGTCACATTTCCAAATCTGGCTGTGATCTGCAAGGCAATGATGAAACCAACAAATAAAGCCTGTTAATTTTATATTAGATTGGTTCTTTTCATTCTTTTCAATTATTGTGGTCCCACTGCCTGAAAATCAGTGCTTATCTCCGCCTGTCAACGGGACCAAACAGGGAGGTGCCCTGGCTTCTCCAGGAGGCCACCAGGCAGGCCCCATCCCGGCAGCCACTCTTACATGGATGCAGCAAACAGCTGTTCCTGAAATTCTTGTCACTTCTAAAGCCATCTTCTCTGCTCCGGCTGATTTTAAGTCCATTCTTCTGATCATTATAACACACTTAGATTTCGTAGTTTCCTATTTCTCACTCTCTTTCAGCTGCTAGTGTCCCTGTAGGTGATCTGCACACACATCTTTGCGAGTGTGTAACTCTGTGTGTTTGCACTTCCACATGTGTGCATCTCCAGGTGGGTTCAGGTCGGGAGTTAGGTCTCTGTGTGCGTCTCTCTGCACACACAACTGACCCTCATTCATCGGCTCTCTGTCTGCCACTCCGTCTCCCTGTCTGCCTGCCTTTCCATCTATCTCCCTGTTTGTCTGTCTTTCCAGCTGTCTGTCTACCCCTGCATCTCCCTGTCTACCTCTCTGCCTCTCCATCTCCCTGTCTGTGCCTCTTAATCTCCTCTTTCCAAACCATCTCCCAGTCTCTTTCCCACTCCCTTTTTCTCCCTATAACTATCTTCTCTTTCATTTTCTCTCTCCAAAGGGCCCCTGTCTCCACTGTATCATCTAATTTTCTGTCTTAAGGTATCTAATGTTCTATCTAAAGATGAATCAAAGGAGATGAAGATCCTAATGTTAAGAATGAAGAGAGATGATTCTGCAGTATGCACTCTATATAACCTAAAAGCTTTCATGCTGTATGCACTTAGAAATGTGAGATAAAATGTAAGACATCCTTTTAAATGCCTATATGAGTGTGGCAAGAAGGCAAGATAAATGGGCTAAGACCCTAATCAAAGAGAGAACTCAAGTGTCTGGCAGAGCAGGGGCTGTCCCGCAGGGTGAGCTGGGTCTTGATGCACATCCTGCTTCACACTGCTACCCTGGCGTAATTCCTAACTCTGACCCTTTGCTCTCAAAGGTGTATTGGCTTGGAAGTCATCTATTTTAATGCTCCTGCAGGACATGATATAAGAGGAGTTGGAATGGAACCCTTTACAGACAGCTGGAAACCTCTGCTATAATCTCAAATAAAAACTGAATGGGGGGGGGGGGACCATCTATGAACCCAAATGAAAAGGAGGCCAGGCCTAGGAGGGAGAAAAGTTGCTCAATCTTCCAATAACTGGCAACGACTGGCCTGTCTGTCTGTATCTCAAATGTGGTTTTCTGCATTTTACTTTACTCTACACATGCAGTCTAGGAAATTCCTGAACAGGAAATTTACACCCAAGCATAAACCTCTCTGGAAAAGACTACCTCCCAGAATCCACCAGACTATGCCCTTCGATGACAGACTCACCAACCAAAATGGCAAGACACAGAAGGAAGCAATCCTCTACAAGCAGGAGCCAAGAAATCCAACACAGACCCCAAGTAAGTAAGTATGTGCACAATGGTCAAAGCAAAAGAAAAACATGTAAGGGAAAAAAGATACTCTAAAAAGGGTTTTTAAAATGAAGAGTCTGTATGTGTTCGTATATATGGTATGCACACACACATACACAAGGGCAAACATGTTTTGCTATGGACTGAACATCTCTGTCCCCTCAAACTCTTAAGTTAAAACCCCAGCCTCCAACTGTATTTGAAGGTGATTAAGTGATGAAGCAGAGCCCTCACAAATGGGATTAGGGCCATCATTAAAAAAGACCCCAGAGAGCTCCCTGGCCCCTGTGCCATGCAAAGTTGCACAGCAAGAAAATGGCCATCTGTGAACTAGGAAGCAGACACTTGCTACACAACAAAACTGCTAGCACCTGATCCTGGACTTCTCAGCCTCCACAACAGTGAGGAATAAGCGCCTGTTGTTTAAGAACCACCTAGTCTATGGTACTTTGTATAGCAGCCTGCACGACTATGATACAGATATAGATGTAGACATATAAATTTTCTCAAAAGAAAAAAACATAGTCACTGAAATCTAAAATTCAACAGATAACCTAAACTGCAGATCAGATGCACCTGAACACAGAGCTGGTGACCTAAAACAGATCTGACAAAACACTTAGAATGAAGCACAGAGACCTAACGTTACACTGTACAGAACCGAAACCATCCAACTAACAGAGGTTCCACATTCCACAGCATTCAGGGTGAAAAAGACTCTTAGCAAACTTCTTTACTGATAAAGGCCATCTGCCAAAAACCTACAGCAACTCTCCATGCTTAATGGTGAAACATCAGGAGCTTTCTGCTTAAGTCAGGAATGAGCCTGGGATCCATCTATCTTCACACTGCTTCAGAGGTCCTAGTCAATGCCACAGGATAAGAACAAATACTATAAAAGGGCCTTACTGAACTGGAAAGAAAGAAAACTATTGTTATTTGCATATAATCGTCTACACAGAAAATACGAGGGGCTTTAAAAATCCATTGGTGCTAAATATAATACAAAGTAACATATAGAAATCAATCTTATTCCATTATCCTAGAAATAGTCCTCTACTCAAGAACTAGTATTATTCCGTTTTCCATAGAAGTGTTTGGAAATATGTGGAGACATTTTCGGCTGTCACAGTGTCAAGTGGCTGCTACTTGCCTGTACCACTGTTCCACACAATAAGAAACTGTGCCTCATTCTCAGTGAATGCCAATAGGGTATTCATGGAGAAACGTGATGGCTGAAAGCAATAAACAGTTACCAAATGCAATAATGACACAGTAAAAAGTATTCCATCTACTAAGTAACCAAAAACAAACAAAAAAACTATTAAATTTAACAAAAATGTGTAATATATAGAATATTATAAAATTTTGTGAACAGGCTAAAATATATTTGTATATGTGGCTCAAGTCTGTAATTCTAGCAGGTGGACTGCTGGAGGCTGAGTTTGAGACCAGCCTGAACCAGAGGGAGACCCCATGTCTAAAAAAAAAAAAAAAGGCTGGGCATTGTAGCAGGCACCTGTAGTTCCAGCTACTCAGAAGGCTGAGGCAAGAGAGGCACTTGAGCCCAGGTTGCTATGAGCTATGACACTGCCGTGGCACTCTACCCAGGGTGACAAAGTGAAACTGTCTCAAAAAAAAAAAAAAGAAAAAGAAAAAGAAAGAAAGAAAGAAATATATTCTACACACATGTATACATACTCATCTATACGCACCATTTCACACACATGTCCTACCTGCGTAAGGCCATGTGCCACGTGCTGAGCAGGGCAGAGAACCCAACAGCCACAATCCCTGCTCACAGAATCATCCATCCAAGTGTCAAGGAGTTTCAAGATTATCACCCTGTCTGTTCACAGTTCAGATGGCTAAGTAATTTCTTTCACTGTAAAAATGAAAAATCAGGTATGGCTTTACAGGGTCCCTGCTTCCCACGGCACTGCTCCTCTTGGAGCGTTTTACTGCCTACTGCCATGCCCACCACAGGTGAGCCGAGGAAAACCATGAAAAGGTAACGAAAAGTCAGTGTGTCTGTGGGAGGGAGAGCGTGGGAGCAAGAAGATAAACAGGAGACCCGCTCTCGTCTGGATCACACTCAGGAGGCCCCAGCCAGGGGCCACGTGCAAGTGCTGTGTCACACTCACAGCATGCCTGGTCATCAGTCCTGCGTCCCTGGCCAGAGCTTCCTAGCTGGCCTGGTTTCCATTTCTCTTCAACTTATGCTCTGCCACCACACAACATTCCTCAGTTCCTCACAGGGTCCCCCTGAGCCCTGAGTAACCCTCCTCTGAGAAGGGTTGTCTAGTCTACTCCCACTCTCACCTCACGTCTCTGAGCAGTGCTCACACCCTGGACATGGACAGCCTTCCTGACTCACCGAGGCTCGCTCCTATGCCATCCTCTCCACTCCACCAAGCCCAGTACATGCCTGTGTATTTTTACATCCCCACAATAATGGTTTAAATGTGTGCTGCCCCCCAAAATGCATACTGACTGCAAAGAAGTGGGCTGAAACATCTACTATATGACAGCAAGGCACTGGACAAGACGTGGATGAAGACAGACTAGACATGTGGATGAAGACAGACTTCACATGCAGTCCTCACTCCCCAGCTCTGTCCACCGGCACACACACACTCTGCTCCTGATAATCCTTAGGTGGAGCGGGCTGCAGCGAGGATCACATGCACAGCACTGACCAGCAACGCTCCAGGCCTTACTAGTGGAGGAGAGAGGACATCACAGAACAGGTGAGATTTCAGTATGGGAGACAGAGAGCTGGATTTGGAGGAACTTGTTTACAGGGGGTGCCTCTCAGACAGAAGGAAGAGGTCAGGCCAAGGCACATGATGGACAGGGAAAAGTTTATGAGGGAACAGCTAGTAAACATGCAAGGATGGACAGTTCAGGAAGAAAAGCCTCAGGAAAGGAAAGCTGAAAAGGTGGACTCCAGCCAGACTGCTGAAAGCCTTGGGTGCCAGAACAAGGAGCTGTATTTTTCCTGAGGACAGAGAGGGACAAGTCACTGCTGATGTTCCAATAATTCAAATCTGACTGCTGGTATTTATGTTTACAAAGACATCCACTGAAAGGGGAAAAAAAAAATGTGAAGGTGAAGTCCCAAGCTGAAATTCAGAAAAGGAGAACAGAAAAATCATGCATAAGAGAAATATATATGCTGGCCCCACTGGGACCTGAGACGATCTGGTCAACAATGCAGGTGGAAGCCAGTGTGGCTCACGGACCTGGCACAAAGGCTGGGCTCAGCCATCCATCAGGGGCATCACTGCCACCCAGGGACAGGGAGGTCTCTTACCTTGCCACGGGTGAAGCCCAAACATTCAACAATAATTAACAAATAAGCCTACTAATGAAAGTAACACAAAAGAATGATCAAGTGAAATAGCTCTTCTCAACAACTTAAGGGAAAAAAAAAAGGAAAAGAAAAAACTGGCAAGGACTAAACCATTTAGCTCAAATGTAGTCGAACTCAAAGAATCTCCTAGCAACCAGCCTCTCCTGAGAGGCATGAATCAGCATTGTCATTGAAACAGGAAAAATACCACTTGGATAGTCGATATTTTAACCCCACCAAATGAGTAGGTCTTTTAACTATGGGGTAATACTGATGAAATCTGCTGCTGCAGGCAACTGAAATGATAGCCTGAAAGCTAGTGAAGAGTCCCCTTATCATTACTGAATTCAACAGTCTGCAAATACTTGAGAATCAGCTTGGTAAGGGCACAGTGCACAGAAGACACAGTGGTGAAAGACCCTGGGACTCCCCCAGAGATTAGTGTCTAGGGGTGAGGTGTGAGGCAGACCAGTGACACCAGCACATTTTGTGGGGGGCAAGTGCTATGGGAGAAGTGAGGGGAGCTAAAGCCTGCTGAGAGGCAGTTCCTCCCCAGGCGAATGGGGAGGGGAAGCGAGGAGGGCAGGAGAGGCAAGGCCATCAGTACATCAAAGACATAACATTTTTTTAAAAAAGCATGCTGGCTTTTCAGACACACCATGAGAGGGGGGAAGTAGTGAGAAAGAGTTCACAGCAAGAGTTTGGATTTTATCCAAAGGGCACCATGAGTTACTGAAGGAGTTGAGTGATGTGATCAAATTTAACCACTTAGGAAAAATCACGACAGCTACACACTGGTGGCAAAATGAACCGAAGACGGGAAGGCAGTGTGTCAGCCAGGAAGCTGTGGCCATAATCCAGGCTGGATGGAGTAGATGGATTTTAAAATATCACAGAGGGGCCAGGATGCAGCCGCTACCTGATGACAGATGACAAGTAGTGGCTGACAATGGGGCCCGTACACTACAAGAGACACAGGAGGGAGCAGGAAGACCCAGTTTGGGGCTATGCTGCTGGATTAACCCATCTGTGGGAAAGCAGCAGCCTGTTCATTTGGTGAACCCTTGCACTTATAGCTGTGCCAAATGCCTTCAACCGCTCCTCTTTCCCAGTGTGCAAACCTCTTCCTCCATACTCCACAAGGCAGCCTGCACCATCTCCGGCATGGGGGCACCAGCAATGACTCCTGCACCTTCACTACCTGCTGTTTCCTCTGAAGCACTAATGCTTGCCAGGCATGACCTTCCCCCATCTAGCTTCTCTGCTGATGATCTGGGAGGAGGTCAATGTCATGAGCTTACTTCTCCAATCAGGCTTATAATTACTTATTCTCAAGCAAATGATGGTCTAAATTTCAAGCTCTCAAACTATTTCTTTATCATTTGTTTACATCTGTAAATTACTTTAAAAGCTTTGATTTTTCTGCCTTTTCTCCCCAAGCTAAGAGTGCACTATCAACTTTAATAACCATTAACTATTTCAACAATAAATCTTTTTTTGAAGATCTGCTTGACTTGCTCTCAAGGTGTTGTTACATGATGTCATTTGTTACCAAACTATAACCTTCCAGCTTCACTGATTCTCCTTCCTTTCTATACTTGGTGCTGCCAAGTTTCATTATTTATTACCCACCAACAACTTATATTTCTTGAGAATTCAATCACCAGTAAGTCCTAATTCTTCCTGCTGTAAGATTCAGTAATTTATATGCACACATGCATATATTCTGCAACCTACTTTGGATTACCTGAGTCAGCATATTCTATGTTTCTATGTCTTTTTTTTCACTGAAGTAAAATAATATTTGCTTCTTGAAAGTTAACTCTATGGATAACCATAAGCAAATGGAAGAAATCGATGATTACTAAGCATCTAGGATGTGCCAGGTATGGACATGTGTATACAATCCTCATAGACACCTTGAAATAGACCTTTTTACCCTATTTTTCAGATGAATAAAAAGAACCAGATAAGGTAAATCCTGCAGAGTCAGACATCCTGTAGATGGCAGAACCAAGACCCCACAGCTTGCATGTCCAACATGCCCTAGATGAATCCCTCTACTCAAGAAGTCACTGAGATTGGGCGTGAGGCAGGATGAAAAAAATGAACTAAAAAAAAAGAAAAAGTCACTGAGAAGCCTTGAGGATCATGAACCTCCACCCGCCAAGAGACAGTGCTAAGGAGACAAACCTTCACTTTCAATGCACAGAAGCCCCCAGTTCACCAGCAGGTTCTACATTCCAAAAGCATCTTTTACACCCTCTCCTCAAACATCACTGAACAAGGCGTGATGTGGCTGATGCACAATACAACTCTAGAGAAGCCAAAACACTGCTTCTAGCTGCCTCTGCCCTCTTGGTGGCAAAGCCACAGGCCCATGGAGAGTCCTGATCAGAGGTGCCCTCCTATCAAGGGTCTCACCCACCCCCTTGGACACAGCTTCCATGGGCTGCTACACTGGAGGAATGGCTGATGTTTCTGGTCTGGGGTGGCAGGCAGCTTTCCAATTCATCGCCCCTACCCCTGTCCCATAAAGACCCCTCCTACCCCTACACCTTGAGAACCTGCCACAGAGGGCAGCTGCAACTCATGCAGCAAGCAGCACGGATCATGGCAGAAAAGCCCTTCCCCCTCTGTGCTTCTGATGTGTCCCAATACGGCTCCTCTCAGTTCCTGGCCTCTGCATGACCCCTATCTAGTCTAGATCACCAGAGCGTCCTAGTATTTAGGGATTCTCAACTCCCACCCCCAAATCATCACTGCAAAGCAACAAAAAAGGGGTGGGGGTGGGGATAAGGAGATCCGACACAGAGGGAATCTCAAGGAGTAAAAATGTAGGAGAAAAGCAGTGACAAATTATCCAGCAGGGACCACAGAGCCCTTTGTCCCTGGTGAGCCAGCGCTACTGTCACTCCAAAAGAGGCATCCAAAAGAGCTCCATTTAATACAACAGCTTCAGAAAAACACTTTCTATGGATGCACAAGTGTCACAATATGGTTATTTAGTGAAAAGTATCATTTAATTACACCGTGGCAATATCCATATTTAATTATCAAAATTCCTATTCAATCCACTTCTGGAGGTTTACGGCTGAGCTGTATCCAGCCTTAGAATGTGGCCATCATTTAAACAGATGTCTGAACTGTGTGTAGATGGGAGATGAGGAGTGGGGACGTGCTAAGGAGGAAACATAAAAGCACCAAGAAAATCCAGTCCATGAAAAGATCCACGTCTGGATGTATATCTGTGGGGTGCACTGAAGGCATCAGCAACAAATGAAGCCACTAAGGCCGAGACAGCTCAGTAGCAAATCAGGCATTATCTCCACTTTCAAACACAAAACCAGGGACAGGCGACAGCTCACACCTCCACAAACAATATGTAAATATTAGAAAGAAGGCAGTATGATAGACTGTGAGATCAAATTCCTACCAACTAGTCCCAAGTATTTCTAAAACATTCCCAGGACGCGGGGGATGACCCTAAAGCTTGGCTGACAAGCAGAACCTGACGAAGAGCCTTTGCTTGACCAAGCTTCAGCCAGGCTTCTGGGCCTTCTCCCAGCTATCTGTACACTTCCTATCAAACTCCAGTTTCAGCAAAGAAGCTAAGTCCCTGATATACCCATCCTCTACCATCCCCTAGGGGACATCTGATCCTCCTGGCCTGTCTTCAGTGAGACTCCTATGAGGTCAATTTAGCCAGAATCTGACCCCTTACAACATTTCCTTTTAGTGACTTTCTATCCACTGACCCCCACCCTGCTCCTTGGCTATAAACTCCCACTTGCCGGTGCTATACTCAGAGTCTAGTCCAATCCTCTCCCCACCACACCCAAACTCTCATTGCCGTGGTGTGGTCCCTCTACCTAAAGAGATGGGCCTGAATCAAATCTACCTTACTGTGCTTCAACAACTATCACTGAAGAACTTGTTTCTTTAACACAACTAAGCCTCAGCACACTATTCAAAAAGTGACAACCTGAGACACACACACACACATACACACCCCTTTTTTCCATACAGACCATCAGCCAGACCCAGTGGGTCTCGGGAGCTGTCCAGGCCATATGGCTAGGACTTCACGCTGGGTCAGTCAACCCTCAGCCACCACACTTCACCGTCCTTCCTAGTTCAGGATGGGTGGATGCTTGAGCCCAGCTTCACTAGTCCCTTACTATGTAGCCCTTTTGTTGACAAACACCGTATCCTGTTCATCTTAATACACAGTATAGTGCCTGGCACAGAGACTCACTTACCACGTATGCTCTCTAAGTGACTAACAGAACATGTGAACCCGAGCTAGTGAAGGGAGGAAAACAGCTAAGGATATTAAGGCACTGTGCCATGGCACAGTACTGGGATGCCACGCTCAGGACTCTAGAAAACCTTACAGAACAGAATGGACAAAACAATAAATATGTTCCACAAACATTTTGTACTGAAATGGGCTTCTGCTAAAAGTATTTTCTTTTTTCTCTTCTAATTGTTCAAATTATATTTATAATAATGACAGCATGATACTTAGTGAATGTTCTGTGCCTGGCAACAAACATACCCAGGCATTTTACCTACATGAAATCCAATTAATTCCACAGAAAACCCTCACAGTTGTTATAATCATCCTCACTATATAGGTATGTATGTATGCATGTGTGTGTGAATTTTTTTTAAAATGAGGCTCAGCGATGTCAAGGAACATTCCCAAGGTCACAAGTCATACAGTTGCCATGTGGTGGGCAGACTCTAGCCAGGAAGATCAGGGACCTCTGCGTGAAACAAAAGCCAGCCACTCCCATTACACAATGAACCTTGCCTGGCAAGCCACCTCTGGCATCCAAAGACTTTGTTCATGCCCTCTACTATGGCTTGGGCATGAACAGAAGTTTTCATGCTTTTGTGTCTTCATTTCTTGGTTGTCAGATGCTGTTTTAGGTTACACTGATATGTATTTACCCCAGTCAGTAACTCCTCTTTTTTCCTCCTTTAAGTAGCCAGGGACCGGGAGATCAGCTAACTATGCTGACTAAACCCGGTGTGAAGTATCCCTTCTGAGTGTGTGATATAATAAGAGCCTCAAGTAAGTGCCCATCCCGTGTATCTATGATTCATAGGTGTACACACAGGTATATATAATGTGAATATATCAATCTTCTGCCCCTTCCCTGACCTCCAGGCAAGTCACGGTGATGCCCCAGAGCAGGCCCTGCAGGGGCTGAGCTGGCACTAGAGTCAGGGAGGGCACAGCACATTTTCCAGCCCCTCCTTTAGCCTGCAAGTCTGTCCAAGAAAACACTACATCCTTTACTGTATTACTTCCTACCAGCCCCTATAAAACTCAGACACAGCTTGTCAAGCACTCAGGGTCAAGGGAAAAGCATCACTTCATTCCTCCACACTTCTGGAGAAGATTCTGTGGCTTCCCAGGTGCCATGCCAGCCCCAGGAGCCTCCTGGCTTCCAGCTCTTCTGCTCATGAATGAGTCTGCCTCTCTCCAGACTCAACAAAGGAATCCCATTTAAGCAGACTTCCATCTATTTTTACCCTCTTCTGAACTAAAACTTTATTTTAATGTTTCTTTTTCATAAGACAGGATGGGATTCCCCACATGTGCTAAGCAGTATTTGTCCTATTCTTTTTGGCTCAGACTTGAGGTCCTCAGGGAACGTAAGCAGTTACTGCTTCTGGGTTTAACTCTTCTGTCCCCTCCCTCCCTCCCTGACTGTCCCCCCAATACTTTCCCTTCCATTTTCTGTTTTTTGGTTTTTTTTTCTTTTTTTGAGACAGAGTTTCATACTGTCGACCTCAACAGAGTACAGTGCTGTCATAGCTCAGAGCAACCTCAAACTCTTGGGCTCAAGTGATCTTCTTGCCTCAGCCTCCCAAGTAACTATGACTAATAGGCACCAGCCACAACACCTGGCTATTTTTAGAGACGTGGTCTCACTCTTGCTCAGGCTGGTCTTGAACTCCTGAGCTCAGGCAATCCACCCACCTTTGCCTCCTAGAGTGCTAGGTTTACAGGCATGAGTCACATTTTCTGCTTTTAATCAACTACTAGCTGAGAAAAGAAGTGATTTTGCTCTTTAGAAAAGGCAAAAAGGAGTGTGAGGAATCACCTCTGGAAAGAAAATCGTTCCCTGAAAGTGGAAACCTCCTATGGAAAAGACACTCAACCAGGCTCAGGAAGTGCTGGTTTTCACGCCCACAATTCCAAGTGGGCTTTGGTCTCCACATCTCTAGAATAACATTCTAGATAGTAGACGCTACACACAGAGAAGATAAGGAAGATCACAGTATTTATTTCACTCGTCATCTGCCTTTCCTGCCCTCCCACACCGGAACATGCCCTCTAAGGGAAGGCACTTTCTTCTGTCTTGTTCCCTGCAGAATCCCCAGTGCCTAGAACAAGGCCTAACAGAAAGTCCTGGTCAGATGGCTAACCCAGAAGGCAAATGCTAAGGCGCCCCCTACCAACTCCCCACCCCATCCACAGTTTCAATAAATACTTGTTAAATGAGGAACAAATGAGGAATGTATCTCGTTAAAATTATTCTTCTATAATTAACAGCCACAAAGCAGAATCTTCTACAAAGTTTATAGATAGGCTGGAATAAATAAATTCAGAAAAGATTTCAGAATTAATCCGGAAAAGAGAATTCCAACAAACTGGCAGCAGGAGAAAGCTGAGCTCCTTAAAAGAGAGAGGGAAAGTCTGACCCCATCAAAGCAGCAAGTGATAGGTGTGCTGCCTCCAGGCTCAGCAGCTCTGAGGTGCGGACTCAGACCCTCTGGACGCTGTCCCCTTCCCCTCAAAGCCCACTTCCCCTACAGCACTCAAGTACAAGTACACAGAAAATACCCCCATAAAACATAAAATACTACGTTTTCCCTTATAAAGAAAAAGGGTGGGACAACTTCTATTTTTCTTTTAAACACCAAAGAACACACATGCAACATGTTCTAGTCTACGTCTTCCCCATTCAAAAAAAGGGGAACAAGAAACCAAAGGAGGAATTAAATAGTTAAAACAATGGGAAGAAGAAAAATAAGAAAAAATCCAACTCATATTTATGATTTCTCCATGGGAGTTTAAAAGTCTCAATTGTATTTTAGTAAAGTAAATGTGCAGGATCTAATATGAAAATGAAATATAGATCTATTTTATGATTCAAATACAGCTGATTTCTAGCAAGGTGGAACCTCCGTCCAAAAAAACAGTGACAACACCATGGGGGCAAGGCATGGGGGCAAGGCCTTCCTGGGCTGAGTTTCACCCATACAGCAAGGAAGTGAAAGAACAGAAGGAACGGGCAGAGTAGATGCAGCAGAGACCCAAGGATAAAGGGAACGCTGATTATACACCCCCTGGATTTTAACATGGGTAATGGGTGAAGCAGATGGAGAAAAATCTTTTTTTTTTTTTTTTTTAAGAGACAAGTCTCACTTTGTCGCCCTCGGTAGAGTGCCGTGATGTCACAGCTCACAACAATGTCCAACTCCTGGGCTTAGGTGATTCTCTTGCCTCAGCCTCCCGAGTAGCTGGGACCACAGGTACCCCCCACAACACCTGGCTATTTTTTCGTTGCAGTTTGGCCGGGGCCGGGTTTGAACCAGCTACTCTGGAGGTATATGGGGCCAGTGCCCTACCTACTGAGCCACAGGCACCACCCAATGGAGAAAAATTTTAACACTGAAGTCATTACTATATAATCAGAAATTATCTGAAAGAGAACAAATAGGGGAAAGCACATAAACTAACTACAATTTTTAAAGGATATACTTCAAATATCGGGAAAAAAGAACATATAATCCTGAAATACAGAGGAACCAACCTGTAAGAAAATTTTGGTTGGGTAGCTAAACCAAAATGTGAATACTGGCTCGGTGCCCATAGCACGGTGGTTACAGAGACAGCCACATGCACCAAGGGTGGTGGGTTTGAACCAGGCCCAGGCCAGCTAAACACCAATGACAACTGTAACCAAAAAAGACAGGCATTGTGGTGGGCACCTGCAGTCCTAGCTACTTGGGAGGCTGAGGCAAGAGAATAACTTAAGCCTATGAATTTGAGGTTGCTGTGAGCTGTGACACCACAGCACTGTACTGACGGTGACACAGTGAGATTCTGTTTCAAAAAAAAAAAAAAAGTGAAAACTAAGGTATTTTCCCTGGATTTTCAGAAAAGAACTAAAACCTGGTTCACTACTTGAATAAGATGGCATAATATTGCCCGATGACAGAGAAAGCGAACAATCCAATATATTTACAGCCATGCAAAACCCATCAAATCTGAAGGTGTTTTGTTTCTGTCTGTGCACACCATTCTAGGCCACGTCTGTGACCTCTGACACATCAGCAAGACAGTCACCGGCAGTATCTTCCTCACTTCCAGACCTGATATGTAATTCAGAGGTTAAGAAAAAAAAGTTAAGTCTAGAATGTACTTCCTACCTCATTCTGTAACTATAAACCTGCCTCTCAAACATTCTGATTCTGGGTGAAGTAGAAAGAAAGGGAATACCCTGGCCTCTGAGGGTCTCCTCAGACACAAGAAATGTGATGCATAACTAATGATAAGAGATGCAACCACCACGGCAGAGTGGTTCTGAATTTAATCAAGACTGCTGAGCTTTGGAAGGATGGATGATAATAGGTAGCCAGATGGACAAGATTTGCATTCAGAAAAGCTACGCTGAAAACACAGATGAATGTGCCCCCAGAATCCTGCCATCCATGATCTGCTGCCTGGTTTAATAAAACCTGAATTAAAACAATCACAAAAACAAAAATGTTTAAACAATCCATTTCAATCATAAAGCTGAATCAATAATAAGGCAATTAGCCCCGCACAATAGAAGCTGGGTTCTAATTCTCTCCTGTTCCATGTGAGTGCTCAACATGCATGTTGCTGCCACATCAGGTCCTGATCCAGGCTGCACCGAGGACAGACACCGAGGGAAGAACACAGGGACTGTCTCTCCGTAACTATCTGGTGAATGGCGGTGCCACTCTACAATCCTAAGCACATGTGTGAGCACAATTATACACACACCAGTGCACACAATGACCCCTGCTCACCTGCAAAACCAAAGCCATTGAGACAGGGGGATTAATAGGACAAGACATATATTAGACTGTAATGTTTCAGTAAAGTAGGTAAAGTTTGTCATTTCAGTCATCTTGATTATTAAAAAAAAAAAAAAAAAACGCCCAGATTTTGCTGAGATGAATTTTACTGGGGCCCACTGAGGGTTACCAAGATTTCTTGGCCAGTTAACGTTATAAATCATGTTCGATAAAATCTGCCACAAGCCACAGGTGCAGCACTATGGTCCTGGCTCACCTCCTCTCAAGACCCAGGAAGAAAGAATGAGAGGAAAGGCAGGGAGCAAGTGACTACCAAGCCTTGTGAATGTGGATCACGTCCACGGTCCTGGCACTGTCAAGGCCCACTTGTGCACCTGAGGAAACTGCAATTCAGAGCAGGCCACTTGCCCACCACCCAGAGGAGCTGGGATATGGAGGGCCCAAATGCAGGCTCACTTTCTAGGCCACCCTGTGTTGGTTCAGTTAGACCTCACGGAGGAGCATTTTCTTCCCACTGTTTGATGGAAACAGAGCCAGGACCCTCAGTAGATCCCTTGTGCTGGAGACTATGAGGGGGGAAATCCAGATTTATTCCATTGTGTTCCTACATAACCTGCCACATTTGATGAAATGGCATTTTTAAGGCAATATTTTTCTCAGCATTCCAAGAAATTCAAACGCAATATACTCCTACTTTCTATTTTTAAATTCCAGTCAATCAACAAATACTAAAAATAGGAAACATTACTTGTTTGCACGGTATAATGAACCTGCTCTTTGAGAAGAGAAAGTGTTGTCCGTGATGATTTCAGCGATGTGAGCCTCACCCTGGTGAGGGGAAGAAGCATTTCCTTCCATAATTAGAAATGGCCAGGGAGTTAATTAAGATGTAGCCCTTCAGTGGTTATTGTATCCAAAGAAAGGACCATGCCATTCAGGGAAGGTTTTCAAGCCATGGGCCCTCCTGAAAACCTCAGGCAAATGTCTCTTTCCACATGGTATTTGCAGCTGGTCATCCACATCCTTATGTTGGAAGTTACTGCCACCTTCCTCCAAGCACTCTCTGGCTTTTCTCATCCTGGCAGAATCATTCTGGCAAGGAGAGCGCAATAGGAAAGCTGCACTGTCTCCCAGCTTAGTAAGGACACATCACCAGTGGCTGCAGGGGCTGCAGAGACCTCTGCCCACCACTCTGTGCACATCATGTGGGGCTAAGTGAAGGCCAAGGCGAGCAGAAAAGGTTGAGCTTCAGAAGACCCAATAGAAGCAATCAGACTGCTGAAGCGGACCCTTCCAGCAGCTTGGAAGATGTGCCTTCCCTGACCGATTTCCACTCCTCTCTCCCCGGTCATGATCAGGTTCCACCTTTTGAAGGGGCAAACTTCCAAGTGCAAAGTGGCATTTCACCCTGGTTTCCTCGGCTGCTATGCCACAGCTCCTTGGGGAGCCCAGAGTCCACACCAGGAAACAGCTTCCCCATTAACCCATAACTAGTGGGCATACTGGAGCCTTTCCCACAGGCCGCAACTCTCCTCTTGATGTGTTTGTGCACTCCAGGACAAAAGAAGCTGGGATGGCTGTTATGCTGCTGGGCTGTAAAATGTGGTGCTAAGGCCCCAGACCTCCAAGTCCCCCAGAGGTAGCCATGTCCCAACCGGACCAATAATGGACACATGCCCTCGAGCAAGGTACTTAAGTTCCTTATGTCTTACTCAGGTACTGCCAGGAGGAAAGACTGCCGGGTTTCTACCCACATGCAGGAAAACAAGGCAAACACAGAGGAAAAGGTCACATGCTCCATGAACTGAGTCATGGAGCATAAGACAGTGTTTGTCAAACTACAAATTGGACCCTTTAGAACAGTGGTTCTCAACCTCCCTAAGGCTGCAACCCTTTAATACAGTTCCTCATGTTGTGATGAACCCCAACCATAAAATTATTGTCGGTGCTGCTTCATGACTCACATGATTTCTACTTCAAAGTTCTAAGCTGAGTACTCGAGGCTCCCTAATTTGTCCCTCATTCAGTTCTACTACTTCTATATATCCAAATTTTCCACTTTACCAAACTGACATACTTACTCATGAACCATGCTGTTGGTGGTCAGCAAACTCCCCACAGAGGGTCACGGAGTATATATTTTACGCTTTGTGGATCATGCAATTTCCACAGCAACTACTCAACTGTGTATTGTAAAAAAAAAAAGTAGCCACGGACCATATGTAAGTGCATAGGTGTGGCTTTTTTCAAACTTTATTTATTAAAAAAAAACAAGCATCCAGCAATATAGCTTGCCCAGCCCAGACTGATTTTCACTTCAGAGTTGGTTGCTCACCCTGGTCCGCTTGCCTGGGAAGACTTCTTTCCCCTGTTCTGTGTGTGCACTTGTGCTCTTTTCTGCTTAAACCCAACTCCCATCTAGTGCCTCTACTCAGAGCACCCAGGAGGCCGCCCCCTTCCTTTACATGCAGTGCTTATCCAAACAGCTCAGCTAACATTCAGCCTCTGCCACCCGGAACTGGTAATTACAGTTGGAGAGATGGCTGAAAAATGAGCACCATCTCTCCAACCACCACTGCAGGCCCTTGAAGAATAAAAAGCCTGACTTAAGAGATCTGCAGACAGGACACGGCCCCACACGACAGGAGTGACACTATCCACTGGTCATACAGGCTAAGTGACACTTCCAGTCCACTATTACATCCAGGGATATCCACTGTCACCATGGTTTTACTTGGACCTTTAAACCAGTATTCAAAATGTAGCAATGAATCTAACCTTTCAAAATTATTTCATGCATATTCTCGTATGTATTATCATACAGCCAAGTTTGGTTTCCAAAGAAACACACTTCTCATGAGTAAAAAGGTAATTAACTTCATTTACTGAAATTGATTTTATTAAAAGTTCTGTACCTTAAAAGACACCACAATTCTTACCAAGTTTATGCTAGTAACCTACTGCTTTTTCCACTTAGAAGTCTAATTTCTAAACTAAAGTCATAGTAACAGAGCACTAAAATTAAGAAAAGAAGAAGCGGACAAAGTGCAGATACAGAGAAAAAGAAACTCCATGCTACTCTGAAAGGCCACAGAGTAACATCTGGGAGTCTTGTTCCTCTTGTCACTGCTCCTTCCAAGTCATTTCAAAGAAGACTACTTTTGCTCCTTTGCTAACAATAGCTTAAAAGCCAACTTGTTCTCAGCTTACAATGGCTCCATTCTGCAACATGATAAAACAAGGCAGTATTCAGAAGGAAGGGGCCAAAACACCTGTCAGTGCTGCAGAATCTCCCCCAACCTCATACCACATGGGGCACCATTCTAGCTTCTTACAGGACTACTCTGCCTTTATCTTGGGCAAATGAGATCTTCCAGGGAAGTGCTGCTAATAGAATGCTGAATTGGCAATCGCAATATTCTCAGATGGAAAAAAGATCCGTATCAATATAATGGGAATAAGAGCACCCATCCTTAAACAACTTTACAGGAACATAGCTAAGATAAAATCATGTGTGAAAACCCATGCCTTAAAAGAGAGATGACATGCAAAAATCTAGACATATTTCAGCTTAATTTATAAGTTAAACTAGCTCTCTCACAGCATAATTAGCAAGCATTACTAACAAAGGTATGTGATGCTTATCAGAAGTAAAGATAATAAGGACTAGAGTCCCAGGGTGTGCAATTATCCATCATTCTATGTGGGAATCTGCTTCAGGCTACATCATTTCTGCTGCCCAGAATCTCTCTATCTTTCCAGGACCTGTTTTGAAGTCTCTTCTCTTTCCACAGGAGATGACCACTCCCGGAGCTATGCTGTGAGCTGACAGTGGTAAAAGCTACACTCAAAATGCAAAGGTTGCTCTGAAGACCAGTAGAGAACAGTCCTCCATGGGAAGCAGGGTCTAGAGTAGAGATGGGCAAATCCAGCCCAGGCTGTTTCTATAAGAAAAGTTGAATTGGAGCTGCTAGGCCTGTTCTTCCACATCATGCTTCTGAGGCACAAGGGCAAGGCTCACATGAGACAGACCAACTGGCCCTTTCCAGAAAAACTCTGCCCAGCCTCTGCTCCAGAACTGAGGAAAAGGCCAAGATTGGGCAAATATGTTTGGGGATCATCTGGGTATCTGGAGTACAGATGTACTTCCCCAGGAAAAATAAGCATGTCTATGAAAGGCTTGGCTCCTGTGGCTCAAGTGGCTAAGGCGCCAGCCACATACACCTAAGGTGGAGGGTTCGAATCCTCAGCCCGGGCCCGCCAAACAACAATGACAGCTGCAACCAAAAACAGCCGGGTGTTGTGGCGGGCACCTGTGGTCCCAGCTACTCGGGAGGTTGAGGCAGGAGACTCGCTTGAGCCCAGGTGTTGGAGGTTGCTGTGAGCTGTGATGCCACAGCACTCTACCCAGGGGGATGGCTTGAGGCTCTGTCTCAAAAAAAAAAAAAAAAGGAAAGAAAAGTAAATACACAAAACGTTAGAAGTGATTATGTGAGGGATGGGATTTTAAGTGAATTATTTTCTTCTTTGTATTTGTATTCAATTTCTCAAATTCCTATGTAAGCATTTACTCTTGCTATAAACAGGAGCAAATGTAATTTTTAAAAGCAATGTTCTCTTAGGAGTGTGGCCGCTCAGGCCAATTGAAGGTCACAGCAAAAACTCACTAAGGGCTACAGACTGCTCTATATTTCATCACAGTTAAATGATGAATCGTCAAAAGGAGATTATAAACAAAAAATTCTAAGCCCCTCTCCCCAGCTGAATGAATAGATCTCCCCCTCTTGGCCAAGGGGACCCCAGTAAAACCTTATAACATAGGTCCAACCATAAAGAGAAGGGAAGCAGATGTGCCTTGTCCTGCCCCGGTCTGTAGTTACACTTTGCAACCAAAGATACTAAATCATTAACAGGACTCAAGGCCATGTAAAGCAAAGCAAAGACTGACCCATGTCTGCAGTCATCAATTTAATTAACAGATCACTTGGGTCCACTTACATACCCCCCAACCTGAGATGTCTCACATTTGGAAGCTAAACCAATGCTCACCTTCCATGTATTCATTTATGATTTTATGTGTAATTTACAAAACCAAACCTTAACCTGGCAGCTGTGGGCACACTTTCTCAGGACTTCATGAGGCCATGTACTACACCATCAATAACACACATCAGGCTCAGAGTAACACTCTGAGAAAATCAGCTGGTCATGGTGGAGCACACCTGCATTCCCAGGTACTTGGGAGGTTAAGACAGAAGAATCACTACAACCCAGGAGTTTGAGGTAACTATGAGCTATGATGATGCTATGGCACTCTAGCCTGGGCAACAAAGTAAGACTCTGTCTCAAAAAAGAAAAAGAAAAATCTGGGGCAGTGCCTATGACTCAAAGGAGTAGGGCACTGGCCCCATAGGCTGGAGGTACCGGGTTCAAACCCAGCCCCAGCCAAAAACTGCAAAAAAAAAAAAAAAAAATCTGTACTAAAAAACAAGAAAGCCCATTGTGTGTGCCATATGCTCAATTTTCGAACTGGAACAAACCTCAGAAATCTGTAACCTCCTTTATAGACAAAGGACTGAACGCTGATCTTTTTCTTTTGCCCAAAATTCCTTTCTAAAGGTGCCTGTGAGTCACGCCTACAAATGATAAAATGTCACTAAACAGGGTTTGTTAACACAACATAATGTGGTTTACTTCTAAACCTGAGTCCGGTGTTGCACCACATGAAAGATAGAAAACCCTTACCTTAACTCAAGCCTCCATTCCTTTCCACTGACTCCTGAGCTTTTAGACAAAGCCTAACTCTTTCAGCCAATTGTCAACTAAAGAATCCCTATGACCTTATCCCACCTATGACCGTCAGTCCCTGCTTCAAGATGTCCTTCCTTTCTGGGCCAAACTAAAATATGCCTTCCTTGTACTGATTTGTGATTTTATCTGTAATTCCTGTCTCCCCAAAGTATGTGAAATCAAACTGGGTAGCCCAGTCATAGCAAGTCCACTTGCTCTTGGGTATGGGCCAGGCACAGTGGCTCACGCCCGTAATCCTGGCACTCTGGGAGGCGAGGCAGGTGGACTGCTTGGGCTCACAAGTTCAAGACCAGCCTGAGCAAGAGTGAGACCCTGTCTCTAAAAGTAGCTGGGCACTGTGGTGGGCTCCTATAGTCCAGCTACTCAGGAGGTTGAGGCCAGAGAATCACTTGAGCCCGGGAGTTTGAGGATGCTGTGAGCTATGAAGCCACAGTACTCTACCAAGGGTGACAAAGTGGAACTCTGTCTCCAAAAAAAAAAAAAAAAAGAAGAAGAAGAAGAAGAAAGAAAGAGAAAAGACCCTTTAAATTATTTCAGAGTTTGGATTTTCGTCCACAAGATGAACAAACATGGGACTAAAAGTTTGTCCCATGGACTTACCATCCAGTTAATGTTCTTTTCACTACATCATATTAGAATGAGTTCTACCAAATATAGTTAAAATTCAAAGGTTCAACCATTCAAAGTAGTAAGCTTCAATTCTTAGGAAAAAATCATATGTGTGCAAGTCACTTCATTCCCCAATTAGGCCAATACATGAGACATTTCTCATTATTTCTGAGTGGTTATAAAAATAAATGAAGTGACGCCCTTTTCCTCACTGCCTACGTAATTTCACTGCATCTTCCTCTGCCTCTACTGCCCGACTACTACCCCCCCCCCCACCATGGCTATTTTCTGTAGCATCTGTGCTTTCGAGTGCCCTTCTCAAGCTAAGGAGACAAGATGCTCATTCGTTTTAATGCTAGCTCACTCTTTCTTTTCCTTTCTTGGCAAAACTGAATCTGTGGATATTAACAGAGAGACCTGGATTTTGTGTTTCTATGACTTTTACGGGCAAGGAGGAGTAGTCAGCATTTGCTTCCCACCCACCCACCCCCTACACACACACCCTTCCTGGTACTGGTGCATGTGTGACAGTGCAGCTACCCAGAAATCTGAGCATACAGTGGGCAGTTACAGGTGAGCAGGTTTGCCAGAGATTGAGTCACACAGTGTTGGCACTGCAGAGCTGAGTTGGCAGCCCTTGGTATTATCAAACCTCTGGATTCTGAGCATTGATCTAAAGAGAATCAAGAAATTGCACTGGAACTTGTTAAATACTTCCCTTGAGAAATGCCCATGATCTTCCATAACAGAGAACAGTTAGGAATTCCTAGGCCATTCTTCAGAAGATTAAAAGTATACTAGGAATCTGCCCTAAGCAAGGTGAAGGAGCTCGGATATTTCACCCCAAAATATGACTCACTGATATAAAGAGTATTTTTAATTAAAGGCCATTCAAATTCAAAAAACACTGGAGGAGGCTTTCCCTCTATCTGCATAAACCAGAATGACCAATAAAAAGATCAAAGGGGCAGTTGACTTCCCTTATTTTCACTGTTATCTCAATATAGTGCAGGCAAGATTAAGGATGTGACTACACCTAGCCCTAATCATTTAAATTTAACACCTGTCTCTTAGATTAATTTGCAAAGAGACTCATTTATCCTCCCTAGAATCTTTTGTTGCCCGAAACAGAATTACCTGTACTCCTCATCCCCCTCCCCTCTAGAAGAACAAGCATAAAAATATCTGAATTTCACTGGGATGTTAGGTGATTACTCTGAGATTCTCCCCCTGTGCATGGTAAACAAACCTTTTACTTATTAATCTGCCTGTGAGGTGATCTCAGCACTCTTCCATGGTACTTGGCAGCCTTAAGAGTCCAGAAACCCAGCCAGGCACGGCAGCTCACACCTGTAATCCTAGCACTCTGAGGGGGTCAAGGCGGGTGGATTGCTTGAGCTCAGGAGTTACAGACCAGCCTGAGCAAGAGCAAAACACCATCTCTAAAAATAGCCGGGCATTGTGATCAGTGCCCCTAATCCCAGCTACTCAGGAGGCTGAGACAAGAGAATCACTTGAGCCCAAAAGTTTGAGGTTGCTATGAGCTGTGATGCCAAGATACTCTACTGAGGGCAACAAAGTGAGACTCTGTCTCAAAAAAAAAAGAGTTCAGAAACCTAGCTTCCAAAGACATTCTTCCTTGGTGAAAAGCAGCCTTAAGATTCTGGAAACCCCTGACAGCAAACATTATTTTTGTACTTTTTAATAAAAGCCATTCTATCTCGGGTAAGGTGGTACCTCATTGTGGTTTTAATTTTCATTTCCCTGATTAGTGATGAGCCTTTTTTTCATGTTTATTGGTCATTTATCCTCTTTTGCAAAGCTTCTGTTTTGTCTTTTGCCTATCTTTTAATGGCGTTTTTTCTTGCTGATTTGTTGGGTTCTTTGTAGATTCTGGTTATTAGCCTTGTATTGAATGAATACCTTGTCAATGTTTTCTCCCATTCTGTAGGTTATCTATTTGCTCTGTTGATTATTTCCTTAGCTGTTCAGAAGCTTTTTAATTTAATCAAGTCTGATTTCTTTATTTTTGTGCTTGCTGTGATTGCCACTGGGGTCATCTTTATAAATTCTTTGCCTAGGCTAACAGCTAGAAGAGTTTATCCAACATTTTCTTCTAGAATTCTTATGGTTTCACACCTGACATTTAAGTCTTTTATCCATTTTGAATCAATTTTCTGAGTGGTGAGAGATAATGAATTGTGTTTCCATCTTCTGCACGTGGCGATCCAATTTTCCAGCACCATCTCCTGAATGCGGCTCCTTTTCCCCACTATATGTTATTGTCTGCTTTGTCAAACATCAGTTAGCCATAAGTGGATGGTTTTACATTTGGGTTCTCTGTTCTGTTCCAGTGGTCTATGTCTCTATTTGGGGGCCAACATCATGCCGTTTTGGTTACCATAGCCTTAGGACAGAGTTCAAAGTCTGATAATGTGATTTGTTCTTCTTAAGATTGCTTTGGCTATTCAGGCTTTCTTCTGGTTATAAACAACGAATAGAATTATTTTTTATAGATGTGTGAAATATGATGTTGGTATTTTGATGGGGACTACACTGAATCTGTAAATCACTTTAGGCAGTATGGAATGAATACACTAGATGCTGCCGTGGCTGCAGAGAGAAAGGAACTTATACACTGTTGGTGGGACTGCAAATTAGTATGACCTCTTTGGAAAACTGTATGCAGAGTCCTCAAAGAACTAAAAGTAGACCTACTATTTGATCCAGAAATCCCACTACTGGGTATTTATGAAAAGGAAAGAAAGTCATTTTATCAAAAAGACACCACACTTGAATGTTTATTGCAGTACAATTCACAATTGCAAAGATGTGGAATCACCCAAGTGCATATCAATTCATGAGTGGATTAACAAATTGTAGTGTATGTATACTGTGGAATACTACTCAACCCATGTAATCAAAAACATTTGTACCCCTGTAATAATTTTTTAAAAGAGGGGTTGGAAAAAATAAAAAAAAGATTCCAAAAGCCCAGCTTCCAAAAATATCAACAGTGTACAGCACGGGAAGCCCTCTCTCAGTATGGTAGGCTACTCCCAGGGTACACACGACCAATACCCTTCATCTATCTCTGACTTCTTCTTCCTGTTCATGGCTAGGGGAAAGAGGGTGACACGTAGGCACCTCAAGCGAGGGGAAGCCAGCTAAGGACACCTGGAGGTAACTCAGACGCCCCTGGTCAGAGAGAACACACAGACCAATTCCTCTCCCAGGATGATGGAGGAGGCCTATTTTTCTCTATTGTTGCCATTAAATACAACTAAAATCCCTGAACATTACATATAAAACGACATTATGATGAGTCTGAAAGGTGGAAAGAAAAAAGGATACAAGATGAGGATACCAGGACCAGTAGCGTCTTCCCTGGGCTTTCTTCTTGCCTCATTTATGTCAGATTGGAACTGAAGTAGCAGACAACCTGAAAACACAAACAGGTGCAGCCTGCTCTCTACTGAAGGAACAGAAAGGGGCTCATCTAGCAAGACAGAAAACTTTTAAACAATAACTGTTCTATTCAGGATAGTGACCAAACACAAGAATGTGGCCCCAGCCTCACCCACACAAACTACAGCTCCATGCATGTGGGGCCTAAACCTCTGTCCTTCAGAAGCAGTAATGAGATGTCCCAATACTCAGGGTAGGGTCCAAAAAGGCCAAGTAGGGAGCTGGGACCTTTCTCCTCCACTGGTCAACAATGAACAACCCCAACCCCACCACACTATCCATATAGACTATGTGGGGAGGATGGGACCACCAACTTACCACAACAAAGAAGCCCACCCACCCACCCTCTGAGCGCCAACAGAGGCTAAGTGGGGAATCCATACTTCTGTCTCCAACTGGCAGTAAAAGGCAGTGTCCCTCCATCTGCCAAAGCGGATGTCGTAAGTCAACTAAAACAGAAAGTTTAAATAAGATCCGGCATCTCGTTACATCATTAGAAAATGACCATATTTCAATGAAAAAAAAAAAAATCACTTGACATACCAAGAAGATGAAAGATCTCAAACTGAATTTTAATGAAGACAATATGTGCCAGCATCAAGATGACAGCGATGTTAAAATTATCTGGCAGATTTTAAAGCAGCTGTGATAAAATTCTTCAACGAGCAATTATGAACATACTTAAAACAAATGAAAAAATAGCAGCAAGGGCAAGTCTCAACAAAGAAAAGATATTGCATATAAAGAAGTACCAAATGAAAATGTCAGAATTAAAAAATATAACATCAGGCTGGGTACAGTGGCTCATGCCTAGAATCCTAGCAATCTGGGAGGCTGAGACAGGAAGGCTCACTTGGAGATGAGCCTGAACAAGAGCAAGATCCCATCTCCACTAAAAACAAAAAAATTAGTCAGGTACTGTGGCATATGTCTGTAGTTCCAGCTACTTAGGAGGCTGAGGCAAGAGGACTGCTTGAGCCTAGGAATTTGAGGTTACTACGAAGTGGGCTGAGGCCATGGCACACTAGCCTGGGCAACAAAGCAAGACTCTGTCTCCAAAAGGTAAAAAATAAAAATAACAACAGAAGTAAAAAGCTCTGCAGATGGACTCAATAGCAAAATGGAGGAGAGAGAGGATTCAGTGACTCGAAAGAAATTACCCACACTGAACAACAGAGAAAAATAGACTAGAATAAAAACAAATTAATAAGGCAAAGGGACTTGTGGGACTATGACAAAAAAGTAAACATTCCTATCATCAGTGTTCCAAGGGAGAAAAGACAGAAAGCAGGGCTTCTGAAAAGGATATGAAGAAATAACGGCTGAAAAGTTCCCAAATTTGGCAAGAAACATAAACCTATAGATTCAAAAAACGAAGTGCATCTCAAATAGAATAAGCCCAAGGAAATCCACATCAATGTACATCATAGTGAAACTAAAATCTAAAGACAAAAAATTCTTAAATTTCCCCTACATGGGAAAACATAATTTGAATGTCAACAGATCATTCATCAGAAAACACCAAGGCCTGAGGAAAGCGGCAAGATGCTTTCCAGAGCTTAGAAGAAAACTGTCACCAGTAGGCAGGCCCAGAGCTGCCAGAAAATATCCTTCAGGAATGAAGAGGAAACCAAGATATTCTCATTTAACTAAGACAATCTTTCACCAGCAGACCCACCTCAAAAGAATGACTAATGGAAGTTTTTAACAGAAAGGAAGTGACAGGAGAAGGACCCAAACTGGGAACATCAGGAAGGAAGGAAGGAAGGAAGGAAGAGGGTGTGCAAAATAATGGGGAAGTACAAATGCTTCCCACCTCCTCTGGAATGTTCTGAATTATATCTGACAGCTGAAGCAAAAAGTTTAACGCTCTGATGGGGTTCTTAAATATGGGGAAATATTTAAGGCAATTACATTGTTCCCCCATAAACCAAACAACCTGCTATGGACAAAGACATTTACTGAATAACAATGAATGATTAGAAACAACTTAAATGTCTATTGACCAGGGGACTGAGTTAAATACAAGATGATACAGCCATATAGTAGACTATCACATAACTATTAAAAAGGTTAATCTCGGCACCTATGGTTCAGTTGGCTAAGGCGCCAGCCACATACACCTAAGGTGGAGGGTTCGAATCCCCAGCCTTGGCCTGCCAAACAACAATGACGGCTGCAACCAAAAAAAAAAAAAATGGCCGGGCGTTGTGGCGGGCACCTGTGGTCCCAGCTACTTGGGAGGTGGAGGCAGGAGACTGGCTTGAGCCCAGGAGTTGGAGGTTGCTATGAGCTGTGATGCCATGGCACTCTTCCCAGGGGGATAGCTTGAG
>CAUYQV010127067.1:0-15588 GCA_963574575.1 Galagoides demidoff
GCCTCCCAATCTCCTGTCCCAGCTACTTGGGAGGCTGAGACAGGAGACTCGCTTGAGCCCAGGAGTTGGAGGTTGCTATGAATAGTGAAGCCATGGCACTCTACCCAGGGGGGCAGCTTGAGGCTCCGTCTCAAAAAAATAAATAAGTAAATAAATAAAACGGGGTACGTATTATTTGCATATTACACAGTCAGTGTCCATTGCACTGCGAACCAGGTCTTGACTTAAGCTGTAGACTAGCCATTTGGGAATGGTTTCGGTGATGGCGTTAGGAAAACTGGCTCTAGAAGTTTGAATGAAGGAAAGGAAATTCTAGAAAACTTTCAGATTATCACTAAAAGGACACATTTAATATCATTGTCCTTAAAGACCCACATTTCTTGGCAGCATTTGTATTTTTTGGATGCTAAGGCAAACTGTAGAAAATGTGAGCCTCAGAGATAGTTAGTGAATAAGAGTTTCAGGAATCAATGTGGGAGGCCAGTCTTCGTTTAAAAAAAAAAAAAGTCAATAAAAACACAAGAATGAACTTGGAAAATTTTATATTTGTATCTTAGAAGGAATGGGGTAGATTTCCAAATACATTAAAATCTGTTGGTAGAAAGGAATCATTCTGAATTGTGAAAAAGGTCGTTTCATTCAGCATACATTTAGAATCAAAATGACAAAATTCTATACAAAAGTACAGGTGGCACATCACTTATCCAAAAAGATTGGAACCGGCTTGGCGCCTGTGGCTCAATCGGCTAAGGCACCAGCCACGTACACCTAAGGTGGTGGGTTCGAATCCCCAGCCTGGGCTGCAACCAAAAAATGGCCGGGCGTTGTGGCAGGTGCCTGTGGTCCCAGCTACTTGGGAGGCTGAGGCAGGGGACTCGTTTGAGCCCAGGAGTTGGAGGTTGCTGTGAACGTGATGCCATGGCACTCTACCCAGGGGGATAGCTTGAGGCTCTGTCTCAAAAAAAAAAAAGATTGGAACCAAGAGTGTTTGAGATTTCATTTTTTTTAAAATTTTGGAATACCTGTATATGTGTCATTTATTTATGTTTAATATACACCTATACTCATAGACTGAAGATGATTTTATACAATATTTATACAATATTTGTAATAATTTTATGCATGAAACAAAGCTGTATTTTGACTCTGACCCATCTCATGAGGTCAGGCGTAGAATTTTTATCTTATATCATCATGTCATCAGCCAAAATTTTTGGATTTGAAAGCTTTCTGGATTTAATATTTTTGCACTTAGAGTGTTCAACCCTATACCACCTATTAAACTATTCATTTCAACTTGCATTCTCTACAAAAATATCAGTGTGCATTAGGTCATTGCCTAAAATCAGGGAAATCAGAGGCAGTTTTGTGCAGGAAGGAGCAATAAAGTTGTGTTCAAAGGATGTACGTAAAGCCGGGCAGATTTGGTTTCAAATCCTTGCTCTATCTTTATTAGAAATGTTACCTTGGCCAAATTGCATCACTTTTCTGAGATTCAGTGGCTTCATCTGAGTAATGGGAACAATATTAGTATGTGCCATACCACTACATAACCTAGTAGTGACTATCAAGGGCATTTTCTCCATGCCTGGGACACAATAATTTGTTACTACAGCTTGCAGGGGGCATGCCTTCTTTTCTTAGGAGGACATCATGATGTTGAATTAGGGATAACCCTAATAAAGAAACTTGATTTATAAAGGTCACCTTCACTGGTACTGGAGTTTAGGAGCTCAATGTATCTTTTTCAGGAACACAACTGAACCCATTAGAAGTACCTGTTATATTCTAGGCAAAATTTAAGGAGCTGAGACTACAGCAATAACAATGACAAAGAAAGAAAGCCTTGCAGAGATGGGCATAACATCTATCTTTGTTTTGGGCTCTATATTTACAAAGGGGTTTCTCTTTGCATAATTTTTCCACACAGCCATTTCTTACTTTTCAGCACAGCAATGCTGAATTCTACAAATTCAGCTTCTGTCTAGGTTTGGACATAGACTTAAAAAGCTGTTTCATGGTATCTCCTGCTTCTTAATCTAATAGTAAATTAATGCCAAAAAGTGTGAAAAACACATACCCACAACATCCCTTTGTATCTGTTTAACAGATGTGGAAACCCAACCCACGTTATTACTCAGATTGTATCCCAACATTTGTGAGCAGGAATAATGGTATGCACAGCCCTCCAATTATAGAATTAGACATGGTCCCCACTCAGCTGGCATATTGACAAATCGGACAAAGACATGATGCACACAAACATTAGGAAGATGTGAGTAACCGCGAGGAAATCTCAGTGAATGTGCCTTTTTCTTGTAGTGTTCGTATTGCCAATGATGAAATACTGAGTTTAATAGGAAAAATGAAAATCATATTCGGATCTTTCAGCCAAAATAATGTATACTTGCTAGAACATTTCAGCAATTTAAAGGATACAGAAGTTAATTCCTCCCTGACTGCCTTCGTTTTCCATGCTTTTTTTGGTGGGTATGTGATTTTAGATGTGTCTGTGGGCACTGCTTTAAAGAAAAGTAGAATCATTTTATGAATATATTTTGCAACCTGCTTTTATTTGCACTAACAGTTCAATCCTAAACCTATAAAGTTTTGCTTTTCATATTTTGAGACTTTGTTAGTAGATGCGAACACATTAAGGATTATTTTACCTTCTCAGTAGATTAACACTTTTATCATACACAATTTCTGTGCCTGGTTCTAATACACGTTGCCCTACAATATGCTTTGTTTAAGATAAGAAAACAACCAACTTTCTTTTAGGGAGTGGTGTAACATTTTCATTATCCTATTTTTTTCTCAAAACTTTTGGGTGTATTTTTGTCCATTTAAAGACATCTGTTTGGGCTTTTTTTCTTTTTTTTTTTTTTGGTCCATCGTCTGGCACGTGCTCTCTCTCTATCTCATTCTCTATCTCTTCTTTAATTTCTTTCATCCCTTCCTTTCCCCTCTCACTTTCACTCTCTCTCTCTTCTACACATTCGGAGAAACGACTCTAGTAACAAAGGAGCAAGTATACAACTGATCCCTGAAAGTATAGTCTTGTACTATAAATTAAATGTAATGGCTGATAATTTAGCATAAGTTCCACTATCTTTTTTTCTTTCTTTTTTTTTTTTTTTTGGTATTTTCTCCATCAACTTTTTTGAAGTCTGCAATACATTTTTAATTCAACTTTTTATTTTGAGGTGATGATAGATTGGACATTCATTGTAAGAAATAAACAAAGTGAGTCCTTGGACGTTTTACCCAGTTTCAAAGGTAACTTCCGTTTATCAATTTCTCCTTTTATGGATCATACTTTTCAAGTCTAAGATCATGTTGTTCAACCCTAGATTCTGATTATTCATTTTATTTTTTCTAAAATGTCTGCGGTCTTATCTTTGCCATTTAAGGCTGTAATCCATCCTGAGTTAATTTCCATATGTGTTCATAGTTTCACCTGTGGATGTCCAATTGCTCCAGTATGAAGTGATGAAAATATTTTCTTTCTTCTGCTAAATTATTTTTTCATGTTTGTGACAAATGAGAAATATTTTGCGATTCTATTTCTGTGTCTATTCTGTTAAATCAGCATATGTACCTGTCCCTCCTCCAATGTCATGCTTCCAATATCTTAAAATTGAATAGACCAATTCTGTCGACTTTGTTGTTTTTCACAATTGTTTTTGCTGCTATGGTTCCTCTGCCTTTCCATGCTAGTTTTACAATACTTTTACAAGTATATTTTGCTTATATTTAATACAAATTATGTTCAGCAGATCTGTCTGGGCAGGGCAGACATCTCTCACATCAGATCCTCCAATCAGTGAACGCAGGATGTCTTTCTGTTTATTAGACCATTGTTTTTACTTCATCTGTCAATTGTGTAATTTTTAGTGTAAAGTTTCAGACGTGTTTTCACAGATCAATACCTAAGTATTTCATATTCAATATTTTTGAGTATTATACGTACTATTACATTTAGAACATTGACCTCCATTTGTTCATTGCTAGCACAGAGAAATGGGTTGTGACTTTTGCATATTTATCTTATATTCTGAAAACTTATTCAACTCACTTTTAAAGGTGGAAGACTATTTTTTGTAGACTCCTTGGAATGTTCTACACAATCCTGTTATCTGCAAATGGGGACTATTTTATTTCTTCTTTTTTTAATTAGTACTTTTGCTTTTGCTTTACTTTTATTTACTTTTATTTGTAAATTTCTGTACTGGGTAGGGTGAGAAGGAACATCTTTGACTAATTCTCTCTTGGGAGAAGGAAAGAAGTAATGAAATCCTTCACCATTAAATAGAACACTAGACGTAGGGTTTTGGTAGTTTTTTTCTTTTTTGTCAACTTGAATAAGCCCCCATTTATTTCTATTTTTCTGAGAGGTTTATCATGAATGGATAATGACATTTTATCAAATGGTTTTTCTGTATTAGTTGACATGATCATGTGAATATATTTCCAGTATTTTGAGTGTCATTAATTACTCTGCTTGATTTATTTTTTTTAATATTGAATCAGGATCAGTGGAATAAACTCACTAGGTCGTAGTGCATAATTCTTTTTGTTGTTGTTGTTGTTGATATTGAGATTCATTGAGGATACAAAGAATTAGGTTACACTGATTATATTTGTTAGATAAAGTCCCTCATATAATTGTGTCTTGTCCCCAAGAGATGTGCCCAACACCATGAATCCCCATTCCGCTCCCTCTTCCCCCTCCCCTTGCTCCTTCATTCCCCTACCCCCACCTTGTATTAGCTCATCTACTGCCTTCATATTAGAATTAAATACACTGGATTCTTGCTTCTCCATTCTTGTGATGCTTTACTAAGAAGATTGTGTTCCACTTCCATCCAGGTTAATACAAAAGATGTAGATTCTCCATATTTTTTAGTGGCTGCATAGTATTCCATGGTATACATATACCACAGCTTGTTAATGCATTCCTAGGTTGGTGGGCATTTGAGCTGTTTCCACATTCTGATGAATGTAAATTGAGCTGCAATAAACAGTCCAGTGCAAACTTCCTTATGTTAAAATATTTTTTTTTCTTCTGGGTAGATGCCTAGTAATGAGATTGCAGAATCAAACGGGAGGTCTAATTTGAGTTTTTTGAGGATTCTCCACACTTCCTTCTAAAAAGGTTATATTATTAGTTTGCAGTCCCACCATCCATGTAAAAGTATTCCCCTCTCTCCACCTCCACGCCAGTGTCTGCAATTTTGAGACTTTGTGATGTGGCCATTCTCCCTGGGATTATAATATTACTGAATTAGAATTCAGTAATATTATAATCATAATTTCTATTAAATATTTTTTGTGTTTAGATTATAGAGGAAATTTGGTTGATAGTTTTGTACTGGTTTTGGTATCAAAGTTATATTAGCCTCGTAAAATTATTTGATGTTTTCTTCCTTTATATTTTCTGATAGAGATGAAACAAGGTCAATTCTCTGATGTTTGGTAGAATTCTCCAGTGAAACAAATCTAGGCCTGGAGATTTGACAGCAGGGAAAGGGAGAGTTTTAAAATCATGAACTCAATTTCCTTAAAAGGCATGGGCTATTTATATCTGCTATTTCATATTAGGAAAATTGTGATAATTTACATTTTTTGAGGAAGTCTGTGTTTTTAGGCTAAACTTTCAAAATTGTGCGTATCACATTTTCTTATTTTACTTTTCATGTCTACAGAGTCTCCTGTACCCAGTCTCCTGGGTATCTCCTGTTCCATTCCTAGTATCAGTAATTTGTGTTCTTTTTTTCTTTATCAGTTTTGCCAGAAATTTGTCAATTTTATCAATATTTTAAAAACAGCTTTTCCTTCATTGACATTCTCTATTATTTTTCAGTTTTATATCTCATTGATGTTGTTCTCATCTATATTATTTCTTATCCTCTTAGCACTGCTTGAACTGTGTTCCACAAATTTTTGTATGTTGTTTTCTCATTTTATTCAATTCAATTTACTTTTAAAATTTTAGAAATGTTCTTTGATTCATGACTTATATAGAAATGTGCTTTTTAGTTTCCAAGTATTTGGAGATTTTATTTCATTTTGTCTGTGATATTTGTTTTAATCCAACTTCGGTTACAGAGCAAATTTTTATGAATTTCAATTCTTTTAAATTTATGGCCCCATGTGAGGTCTGTCTTGGTATGTTTCAAGGGAACTTGAAAAGAACGTGTAGTCTGCTGTTGTTGGCTGGGGATTTACACATGTTGATTAGATCCTGTTCATCAATGATGTTGAGTACTTCTAAATCCTTGCTAATTTTATGTGTATTTATTCTATCAAATGAATAAATAATAAATTGAGAAATAGGTGTTTGAATTTCCATCTTTATTTGTGAATTTGTCTATTTCTGCTTTTGGTTTTGTTAGTTTCACTTCACGTATTTTCCAACAGTTGTATTTTGATGGAAAAACATTTAAAATGACTATGCATTGATATTAATAGGTGGAGATTTTTATCATTATAATGTCACTTTCTATCTGGTAAAGTCCTTTCCTCTGAAGTCTTCTTTATAGGGTCTACATATAACCATTCCTGCTTTCATCTAAGGAATACTTGCAGGATAATATTGCACCTTTTACTTTACCTTTTTAACTGTCTGAAATAAGAATTTTGTAGACAGCTTTTCTTGGATCGTGTTTTTAGTGTAATTGCCTGTCTCTGTCTTTTAATTGGTACATTCAGCTCATTGAATATAATTATTGATAGGCCAGAGCTTAAATATCTTACTTTATATTTTATCTCTTGATTTTTGTTTTTCTGTTTTCTTTCTCCTGTCTTCTTGTGAATCACTTGAGGATTTTTTGAAAATCAGCTTTGATGTAAATTTAGTATTTTTTAAAATTTTATTTCAAAACATTAAGGAGGTATAAATGTTTTTGTTACATGGATATCCGCAGAAGGCAGGACTATAAGTGTGCTCGTCTCCTGAATAGTTTTCATTGTACCTGTTAGACATGTTTTCCCCTTCCCTCCTCCCTCCTTCCCCCACTTGAACTTCAACAACTTTTACTTCCCTCTGTGCACACGTTTGCTCATTGGTTAGTTTTAACTTATTAGAGAGTATATGTGGTACATTCTTGACAAACTTGACTTAGGATAATGGTTTACAGTTCCAACTGTAAAGTGCATTAACTCATCACTTTTTATGGCTAATGGTCTGTGGATACATAAATCACATTTGGTTAATCCATTCATAAATTAATAGATACTAGATTGAATCCACATTTTTTGGAATTGTGAATTGCACTGCAATAAACATTCATGTGTCTTTTTGATCAAATGGCTAATTTTCTTTGGGGTAGATAACAGTAGTGAGATCGTCGGATTGAATTGTAAGTCTACTGTTAGTTCTTTGAGGAATCTTCATACTGTTTTCCACAGAGGTTGTACTAATTTGCAGTCCCACTGTTAGTGTATTAGCATTCCATTCCCTCTGTATCTATGCCAGCATCTATTTTTTCTTTTGACCTTTTCAATGAAAATCATTTTGACAGGAGTAAGGTGATATACCATTGTGGTTTTAATCAGCATTTCTCTGATGACTAGTGGCTTTCTACCTCTTTTCCTGTGTTTTTTGGTCATTTATCCATCTTCTTTTGAAAAGCTCTTGTTCATGTCTTTTGCCCCACTTTTTAGTGAGATTGTTTGTTCTTTTCTTGGTGATTTGTTTCACAACCTCCTAGACTCAAACAGGAAGAAATAGAGCTCCCAAACAGGCCAGTAACAAGAAATAAGTGTGAAGCCATAATAAACATATCTTCCAACAAAAACAAAGCCTCAGGTCAGGTGGATTCACAACCGAAATCTACAAGATCTTGAAAGAAGAGCTAGTATTCATACTGCAGGGATTATTCAAGAACGAATCAATTCCTCAATTCAAGACGGTATCAAATCAATCAAGAAGGAAGCAATTCTTCCCAACTCATTCCCCGAAGCCAGTATCTGTGGATATCAAGGCTGAGAAAGGACGCAAAACAAAAAGAAAATCACAGACTAACATCTCTTATGAGTATAGATGCAAAGATCCTCAATAAAAACTAGCCAACCAAATTCAAAAAATGACTTATTGCTAGTGTTTTAATATACCTCTATTTTATTGCTAGTATTTTAATGTAAACTTAATTAACTATTTTTTTAAGCTTTTTAAAAAAATATTTTGTTAGAGGTTTAGGGTATCTACATTTGGCTGTAAATATGATCCACTTTACCACAATCCCCACATTTATTTAGGGTGTTCATGATATTCCTCCAGAAGGATGTCGACTGTACTGGGATGAGCAAGTGTCTCTTCATCCCATCTGCTGTCCTCTTCCTGGAGAGGTTGTCCCACTGCCAAGTACATGCTTTCATTTGGGGTCAATAGCTGGATGCCGCCAGAAACAAAGGCAGCAACTTTGCACAAAATACGAAAAGAGGGCTCATGTTGTAATTGATCTATTTCTTTTTCTGAATTCTATGTCCCTTTAATTTACTCTGACTCTTCATAATCCTAGTGTTAGGACACCAGATGTATGCGTGTCTTAATGGGCTTTTGTTAGATCTTTTGGAAACTATAACTTGACAAGTAATGTCAAAGTAACTTTAATCCTGACCTCTATTTTATTATGTAGTAAAAGAAGTAATTTAATTTTGTTTTCAGTTCTTATAAGTCTCAACAACAAGACTGAGAACCCCTTGTTTCTATTTCCCACCTCTTCCTGTTGATGCATATGTCCTGTCATTGGTACGAGAAACCTAACATCTTGAAGCAGAAAGTCCTTCAAGAGCTGCCACAAGAAGGTACTGAACCCTTGAATGGACATCAGACTGAGCTTAGAGTAGGCCCTTCCCTTGCTGTCGAAAACCTGAAAGTGATTGGATGTAAATGGAAGAAAAAACACAGTGAATCAAGTCCTGAGAGCTGAAGTTACTGAGGATGAGAATAAGCGCTAAGGGAATCCATTGCTGCTTACGAGACAACTGTGTTTAATCTCAGCTCCCAAATCCCATTCTCAAAATCTGAATTCAGCTGGCTAACCAGCAGAGACAAAGGCTCATGTCCAGGTGCCACGCAAACACAGCTGCACGTGCTACTGGGCATCGGGGTAAGGATGGTAAACATGGTTAACAGTTACCTGATACAAGCCAATGGTCATTAACTCTGTGCTGTTCTGTCTACCCTCTTCAAACTTAGTCCATCACATAATAAAGGACTAATTTGGCTTCCTATAATGATAGTAAAGCATGCAGTAGGAATTAGAAGCCCAAAATGCAATATTGAATAATAATAGAGATAAATCCTATGACAGGAAATCCCAGGAGTTAAGTCAGGCAAGTGAGGATTATAATTTTCCTAACTAGGAAATGACTGGTTATACGAATGAACATGTCAACAAATTCTTGCCAAGCTAATAAATAAAGAAATGAAAGTACACCTTCTCTTCATCCAATTAAGATAAATTTATTTTGTTTTAGCTCACATTTTGATATGATAATTGTAGCATGAAGGTAAATATCAGAACAGGCAGGGGAATCGTTCCAGGGAAGCGCTTATTTTCTTAACTAGCAAAATATTTCTGGAATTTTTGCTGTCTATATCTAAAGCAAATTTAACAAAGATCATGTTTATTAAAAGTCCCTTTGGTTTATCCCAGATTACTTTTCAAGATCTAGTACTTTCCTACCCTTATTATTTCCCTATCACCATGTTGTCCCTCATTTTAAATTCTCCATTGAGACTGCTTACCAGGTCGATTATCCCCAAACCCTCACTTTATAAGTTGAAAGAAATAGTATATTCAATAACCCCAGAACAAATATAATTTATAAAAAAAATAATTTGCAGTGCCAGCTCTTTGGAGGGAATTTTTTGCCTCCTCCGTGTATGTGTCTAATGAGAGCATGTGTAGCAAGCAGGAGGGGATTATACCATTTGGGGTCCCAGATTGCTTGCCCTATTTAGCATTATTATTTTTTTAAAAGTTGCAATTAGTATTAGCCTTAAGAAATGAATGAAAATTGGCGATGAATGAAAAAGTTAATAGATGTTAGTATTGTAATTAGCAAGGGTCTGATCTTGCAGGGGTGTTTTACAATCTTGGAAGACATGTGTGTCTCTGGTCTGTCTGCCTGTAGCTTTGCACCCCAATATGAAAGAAAGCTGCCAGTGGAGAAAGGCTGGATTGCCCTCTTCTTGCTGCCACTCCATGGTGGTGATGAGGGTGCAAGGAAATGATATGAAATCCAAGCCTTGTTCTACCTAACAGACACAACTTTCTCCCAGGAAAGTAAGAATAGAAAACAATAAACTTTAGATGGGCTGGGGCGGCAGGCACAATGAAATTGAGAGGATGCTTTTACATCCATAGGAAAGAAAATGGAGCAGTTGGACGGGAGAAAGGAAGGATCTAGACCTGCTGATGGGAAAGAGTGATCTTATTCTGAAAAGGAGCATCCTGAATTTCCCTTTGTGCAATTTGTCTACCATTTTCCCAGAAGGCACCATTCTCCTCAGAGTCAGTCCTCTGTCTAAATGGCATAGCAGTAAGTTTAGAAATCGTCTATGGAGAAAAAGAGGCAAAGAATCAAGAGTAAATAATATAATTTATGTCAGTTCTGAGGTAAGTGTGAGCATAAAATTTTATAATTGAAAATATATTTAATTCACTATTTGTAATAATAAAAAATAAATGTTATATGCTTGAGTACAAAAAAACTGAAACAGACACATTAAATGTTCATAATGATTAAAATCTCTGGTGAAGGTGTGTGAATTATTTCGTTTGTGGGCTTTTTCTTCATGTTCTAGGTTTTCTTTAATAATTTTTATAATCAAGTGAATATTTATTTACAGCAAAGCATTTTTTAGCATTTTTAATCCTATGATAATTTAAGTCTTTTGTTTTGGAAAAGTTTTCTTGAATTATGTGTTTGAATATTCTGTTCATTATTTTGGATTATTTCAAGTCTTCCTTTATGTAGAAGCTAATCCTCTTTGCTTTTCTGCTACAACTGTCACTTTTTGTAAGAATTTTTAGTTCCTTTTTGATTTCTGTTTAATTTGGGTTGCTTTTTAAAATTTCTATAATATCTCACTGTATTTCCATAATGTCCATTCTCCTTTATCTTTTTCTAGTTAAAATTCTTCTTTGATTTTATTATTTTTCTCTTCTTCTTTTGGGAATTCTGACAAATTATATTCTATTTTATCCTATTTTCTATCATTGGTTTCCTTTTGTCCCTGAATTTTTTTACATTTCTTCTTTGAATTTTTCCTTCAAAGAACCAATTGCTTCTCATTATTGAAATAAAAAATGGATAAATGTTTCTTACATTTTTTATAAGTTGAGTTACAACATTTTTTCTCTGTTAGAAAGTCATACTGCTTAATTATTAATATTATTTTAGTGATTTTTTTCAATCTAAGCTCTGACAGTGATATTTTTTCCCTTTATTTCACTCCATTGTAACATTAGTTCAGTTTAACTGGACCAGCTCTATGCAAGAAGTTTCTTTGGTCAGAGAGGTATCTTAGTAGTGCTTCAGCTGCCTGATTTTTCAAAATGCAAATCTAAATTATTCTCAGTTGCCCCATATTCTGTGTCTCTGTGATTCTCCATATAACCCCACTTTCTCTATTTCTATAAGCCAAACCCAGTCCCGGACTCCTGCTGCCAGCATTTCACCTCTGTTCCTGCTCCTGCTGTTCAATAAAAAGGTAGAGACAGTTCACCTTTGGTTGCGCCTCTCATCTTCAGAAAGCGCACATGTGCCGGGGCTTCTGAAGGCTGCTGTGACACGGCCCTCTCGCCGCGTCCTTTCTCTGGTGCTCTGTCTCTCTTTTTCCTCCCATGAAGCTCTTTTATTCGGGTTCTGGGCAGTCATATGTGTACTTTGGAGTGTGCAGACTATGATTACATACATACTGTACAGAGTTTGATTTTCAGGCCTTCATTATCCCCATTGCTTTTGGATAAGTAGAAGGAAAAGTCCTGATGGTGACCTGAGCCGTTGGAAGAAAATAAATATGAGATTAAACCTACGAGTGGTGGATTGCTGCTTCTATCCTTAGTTTAGAATGGTTCAGAAAACATTTTTATAACTCCGTATCACACTCGCCTATGTTGTCTTCTGATAATTCCTTAGGATCACTTTTTGATGTAAATCTTTAATTCATGTTTATGCAAAACAAGAATCTAAATCCACTCTTGCCAACAGCTACCCAGCGTTGCCATCAGACTGCACTAAATCATCTACTATTTCAACAAAGAAAATGTCCAGTTCACTGCCCTTAAGATTTTGTTAGCTATGCCAGATCATTTTGATTATTTAGAGGAAACATTTTAAATTTATTGCAGGGAAACTTTTTTTTTTCCCTTTTCACATCACAATGTCTCATTTCCCAAAACTGACTTGAGATCATTGTGGAAATTAAACTAAATACATTAATATAATACTATTGACTTAAAAATTATTCAGTAAAGTTCAATGCTCTTCATTAATATTTTTCTAGAAAAAAAGATTGAAATCCTTGCAAAGCAACAGGATCACTGTCCAATTAATCTGTTTTCAGAAAGTATACTTGGTACTCCCTCAGACCCTCTGCACTTAAAAATGTGTATGATGACTTTTACTTACAACTAACTTAGCCTACTATAAATTTCTTAGATAAAACGTTTCTCCTCAAAACATAGAAAACCGTATCTGTTGATTTCTTTAAGATGATGAAAGAGAAGTCTTAAACTGAAGTTTTCTTTATTTATGGGCAATCTATTTTTTTTCCCCTTGGTGACACTGGCATTTTTAAAGATGGGCAGTTTAGAGTAACTTCATTTAATATGATTCCCCTTGTGCTGAATTTCACAGAAGTTCATCATAATTTCTCTCCCATTCTTCATGACTTATGCTGATTTCACCCTATCTTCAGAGTCTATTATATTGGTAATAAAGTGGGCAGGAACCGGTTAAAATGTCTGTGTTAATGTCATTCTGCCTGACATCTATAAATTTATTCAAATGAGGCTACTACACCCCATAACATTAATATAACTTCTAATTCAGAATAATTTGCTCTTATGATAAATAGGTGACATCAGTAAATATTTTTTTTTCTTAACAACTGTAAGTTATCCAATTTCAATGAGAAATCAGAAAAGTTAGTGAAGAACCCAGGAAAGCATTTTAGTCTGAAAATGGTGTTTATGACTAAAATGTCTGGAGAATTTCTTGTATGACCAATAACCTTACTTTCAACTTCATTCCAAAAGATCCCCAAATTTTCTTAATTACCAGAACCATTTTTTAATTAAACAGTATGTCATCTTGAAATTGTTATCTTTACAAATAGTAGTTATGAGGGTTTTTATATTCAGACATGTGTATAAAATCAATCTCTATACTTTATAGTCACAATACAGGTAAAATTATACAGAGAACAAATTATTTAATGCTTATTGAATCAGATTCTTCCAATTCAAACACTGCTCCCTATTTGAGTGAAATGAATAGAACTCTAGTTGTCTGAAAGACATATTCAGCTTCCAAAAGTGCTTGGCTTCCTCCCAGAAAGTCATTGACAAAGTGACACTTTATGAGTGATAAAGTGATATGAAGAGGTACTTAGACACCCAGGAGAGCACACATCTGCTAATAACTGGAATTTCCCTAAGAACAGCAGTCACTTCTTTTGGATATCTTCAATAGTGTCAAATCTTCATCTCTTTAGGGTAGATCTGCTTTATGATCTAGTCAACTAAGAGGCATTGTTCAACAGTATTTCATGCATTTGAAAACTCGCAGAAAATCTTCTACTAAACCAAAATTGCACTTAGTAACCATATGTTGTTATAAAATACAAATTAAGAAACCATAGACATTCCAGAATATAACATAAATGGATTTTAGTGTTTAGACTTCTGAGACATGATACAATATTTTAAATTGATGCTCAGTAATAAAAAATAAAAGATGTACCTGAAGCTTGTCTAATAAGGAGTTAATGTCTTATGGACACATAACAGTAATCAGTCATCGATATCATGCCATTTAATTAAAAACAATTATGAATAGTACATATTCATGTGTAAATTTAACTCCTTTTTACTTTTTTGATTCATTTAATATAGAAAGTTGTATCTTTTCTCTTTTCCACAGATAGGATGTACCTATCGAGAGCTTGGTTTTTCCATCACCACCTTTATTTTAAAGACATTTTTATCATGTTTCTCTCAAGTGTTTCTTTGTTTCTCTAAATTTAAGCATGCATAGTTATCCTTTATTTACAGTTATACCTTTCACTTGACTTACTACCCTGAAAAACTACCTCTCTTGTCCTTTTTGGGGTTGTAGACACGTGATAGACAAATCCATCTGATTCTCATGTGCTATATTAAAGTCATTATTCTAAGAATAAATAAAACATTTAAAACAAGGATGAAGAAAGTGCTGAAAATGGAAGGAGTTACATGGTGAGTTTTGGATTTTGTATAAATCTTTTTTCCCCATCGTATGCAGAATAAACTTCATGGCAGGAAAAATGGATTGTCTGAGAAATGTTCTGAGACTGAAAATGACATAACCTAGTGGATTGGATATGAGGTGGCACTTGGGGAGGTTTGAATGAGGGAATGAGAGAGATGGTGCATCTACTTCTTGAGATTAGCAATCACAGTGTTTTGGAGGAAAGACTCCAGAAGATGGTATGAGTTAGAAGTATAATACATTGAAGATCTCTCATTGCAGCCATAAATAAGTAGTTGGGTTTATATGTGCATAAGCCTAAAACTCAAAGGTCTAGCATAGGATGGAAATAAGCATTTGAAATCTGTTGGGCATAGTTAATCAACTAAACTGTAGACATGGATAAGATTGCATGGGAAGATATTATAAAATTATATGAGAATAGGGGCTAAGAGCGAAAGTAAAATCATCCTCCAATGAAAGGTCCGTAGGAGAGGATAAGTCTGTAGTAGAAGCTTATGAATAGAAAGACTTAAGAAAATATTGTAAATCAGGCCAAGGGAAGATAATTTTGTAAAGAAAAACTTACCAACAGGGCCATATCTGGCTGAGACCTCAGGTCAAAGAAAAAATGTCCACTGAATCTAGGAACACGATGATCCCTGTGGATCTCAGCCAGGGTTATTTTGTAGAGTAGTAGAACCGTAATATTAATAAATAAATACTGTTTTCTCAATCCCCTATAGTTGGGCATATGCTACAATGCAAAAATTATTTTCATGTGGGTCAACAATGACCTACTGTTTTTTGTTATCTTATTCCTACTTGAAACGTGTTTGTTGATAATGCTGATGACCCATCTGCTATAACCCACTTCCTACTCTTTCCTACTCTTCCTTCCCTGGTCCATTTCTGTTTCCAACCTAGTGTTTGCACCTCCTTTCCACTAATCTGCCTTCCAGTTTTGCTTTGTATTTGCAAAGGTACCTGAAGAACATAACAATTCCTTAGAGTAATACAGTCACTGCGGGGGGGGGGGGGGGGGGGGGGGGCCAACCAAGTGGCCGGCCACCCAAATTTGCAATATTAAATTTGGGGTGAACAATAAAAAAAATAATT
>CAUYQV010127068.1:0-21085 GCA_963574575.1 Galagoides demidoff
CTCCCTTGCTAAACTTCTGTCTTTAAGCCTCCTTCTGGATGGGAGCTTCTGTAAAAACCTGGCTACAGCCCACCATCTTGGCTCTCCCCCTTGAACAACATAATTATTAAAGATGATTTAATAACTATATATTGAGCATGTCATCTATAAGCAGAGAATAAATATTGCTTTCCAGTATCCAATGAACATTTATAAAAATTGTGCAAATATTAAGTTTAAAATAATTCAACACAAGTAGTATAAATACATATGGCACAAAGTGGTTTGAAATAATTAGCAAGTTGATTTAATACAAATATATAATAACTTAAAAATATTTAGTTTTCTATTCATGAGCATGTTATATTTCTCCATTTACTCTGTCTCCATTTACTCATACACCTTTACTCTGTCACATTTACTCTGTTCATCAGTAAAGTTTTATAGTTTTCCTTAAGGTTCATGCATACTTATTATTATGTTTATTTCCAAGTGTTTTGTTTTATGTTGTTATTGTGATTATAACCTATGTTGTTCTTACATTTTTAACTGGAGATGAATGATTTGTAGGAAAGCTACTGAAGTTTGTATTTTGTAGCTATCTTCTAAAACTTTAATAGTTGTTTCTGTTAGCACATATCTTTCATCTTTTTCAGTGTTTAAAACTTTTCCCCCCTTTTCTATTATTTCATTGCCTAGAATTTGCAGAATAATGTCACTTACTAATGGTGATAGTTGACCTCCCTCTTGACATTAAGGGATATGATTTTGATGTTTCATCACTAAGATTTATTTGTGTTGTAGGTTTATTTAGATATTCTTTTATGACATATTATGGAATGATTTTATTATTTAAACATTATGATTCATGTGTCCTGCTAGCTCATTAAAGTAGAGAGGAAATGAATTTCAAAAAGGTTTTTGTTCTTTGTTATGTGTGCACTTCAAAAATAAGGAAAATCACTTAATTGGAAGTTGACAATGGGAATTTACTGAATGGAAAGTTTATCTGGAATATTTATTTGGGAAAAATAACATATGAGATTTATATTAATACATTAAAATTACTTGTTGACTCACAGTATAAAGAAAATCATACCTGCCTGAAGCTCAATCTCAGAATCCCACTAATGTTAAACTACGTCATAAGGATATATTCACGAAAAATCAGCTATAGGAAATGCTACTGGACAAAAACCCAAGTTTCTTTAAAAATTAACAAGGAATGAAAGAGATAGAGAGGAAACATATACATTTACAGAGATTTAAAAGATTAAAGACATAAAGATTAACAGAGACTCAAGAGAATAAAATGTATTAATCTATTACAAAGTGTAGAATTTATTTGTATTTTTATTTTTTAAAAATGTCAATAAACTTTTAACTTTTGAAATCATTGAAGATGAGCATGCTTTCTCAATATTTGCTGTTACAAATCAGTTACTTTTTTGATGTAGTAATGGTAGCATGGTATTATTTATTGAATGTTCTTATCTTTTTGAGACAAAAAATATTTTTCACTTAAGGATTTTTTTTTATAATGATAGTTTGCCAAGATTTTTCCCATGAAGTAATAGATATGAAGTTCTTATCAACCACTTTTTCCACATCTACTGAGATGACCAAAGGATAGTTTGTCCTTTAATCTGTTAAAGATAGGCTTTGTCATCTTTGTATTCTGAGATTGAGTCCACATAATTATGTTGTTTTATTCTTTTAATATACTGCTAGATTTAATTTGTCAGTATTTTATTTAGATTTTTGCATTTGTACTAATTCTCAGCAATGTAGCATATTTATTAGGAGTATAGTCCCTGGAGTAAAACTACCTGAGTTTGAATTATGGCTCAGTCACTTGCTGACAGTGTGATCTTAGACAAATTATTTAAAATTCCCTTTCCCTTATTCGTAAAATAGATATAATAATAGTATATATTCTATAAAACTAGAAATCATTTCCAGAAGGAACTCTAAAACTATACAAATACATGAAATTAAATAAACTACTACTGAATGATATTTGGGTCAACAACAAAATCTAGTGAAAGTTTAAAAATGTTTTTGAATTAAATAACAATGGTGACAGAAACTATCAAAATCTCTGTGATCCAGAAAAAGCACTGATTAGAGGGAAGTTTATATCACTAAATGCCTGCATCAAAAAGAAAGATCACAGATTAACAACTCAAAGTCACACCTCAGAGACCTATAAAAAACAAAAACAAAACAAACCCAAAGCTAGCAGAAGACAAGAAATAGCAAATATCAGAGCAGAACTAAATGAGATTGAGACTGCAGAAAAAAATACAAATGATCAACGAAATGATAAATTTGTTCTTTGAAAGGTTAACAAAGGCAATAGAACACTAAGTAAATTAACTAGGAAAAGAAAAGGGAGAATTCAAATAAGCTCAATCAGAAATGAAAAAGGAGACATTATAACTGGTAGCACAGAAATAGAAAAGATTATCTAAAGCTACTATGAGCACCTCTAAGTATGCAAACTAGAAAATCTTGAGGCAATGGGTGAAATTTCTGAAACATAACCTCTCAAGGTTGAATTGGGAAAACATAGAAATCCTGAACAGACCAATATCAAGTAGCAAAATTGAATCAGTAATTAAAAACTGCCCATCCTCCCATCCCAGGAACAGACAGATTTACAGCAGAATTCTACCAAACCCACAAAGAATTAATACTTGCCCTATTGAAACTATTCCACAACAATGGGAAGGAGGAAGTCTTCTATAATTCAGGCTAGGAAGCCAGTATCATCCTTATACCAAAGCCAGAAAAATGCACTATAGAAAAGTACAACTATAGACCAATATCCCTCATGATCATAAATACCAAAATCTTTAGCATAATACTAATAAACCAAATTCAACAGCACATCAAAAAAAAATCACCACTATAAAATGGGCTTTATCCCAGGGATGCAAGCATGGTTCAAGATACACAAATCAATAAGTGTGATTCATCACATAAACAGAATTAAAAGAAAAAAATATGATCATATTAGATTAAGAAAAAGCATTCAATAAAATCCAGTATTTCTTTGTGATAAAAACCTTAAAAAACTCAGTATAGAAGGAACATACTTCAAAATAATAAAAGCCATATATGAGAACCCCATAGCCTACTTCACACTGAGTGGGGACGAGTTGAAGGCATTCTCTGTAACAACTAAAACAAGACAAGTACGCCCATGGTTACCATTTCTATTCTTTATAGTACTGGAAGTCCTAGAAGAAGCAATTAAGACAAGAAAAATAAATAAAGATCATCCAAATCATAAAAGACGAGACCAAACTATCCCTGTTTGCTGATGATATGATATTATATCTACAAAACCCTAAAGATGCCTCCAAAAGACTCCTAGAATTGATAAAATCAGTAAAGTATCAAGTTATAAAATTAATGTAGACAGATTAGTAGCATTTTTTATACACTATCAACTGCCAATGTGAGAATCAAATTAGGAACTTAATATTATATATAAGTTATATATATATCTGCAAAAAAGAAAGTGGGAATACACTTAACCAAGGAGATGAAAGGTCTCTACAAGGAGAACTGTGAAACACTGATGAAAGACAGTTTAAATAACACAAACAAATGGAAAAGCATCCCATACTCATGGATTGGAAGAATCAATATTGTTAAAATGTCCATATTGCCCAATGTGATTTATAGATTTAATGCAATTTCCACAAAATACCAATGTCATTTTTCACAGAAGTAGAAAAAACACTCCTAAATTTCATAAGAAATAGAAAAAAAGCTTGAGTAGCCAGAGCAATCCTAAGACAAAGGAACAAATTTGGAAGTATCATATTATTTGATTTCAAATTATACTACAGAGCTATAGTAACCCAAACAGCATGGTATTGGTATAAATTAATACTACTTCTATAGTAAACAGTATAGAGATTCTTCAAATAACTACTATTGATTCAGCAATATTATCACTGGGTATAAAAGTAGACACATAGATCAATGGAACAACATAGAGAACCCAGAAATAAAATCCTTCTACAACAAACTGATCTTCAGCAAAGAAGACAAAAGAATACACTGGGGAAAGGATGCCCTGTTCAATTAATGGTTCTGAGAAAACTGGAGAGCCACATGCAGAAGAATGAAAGTGAATCCCTATCTGTCACCACATACCATAATTAACGCAAGAGGGATTAAAGACTTAAGTGTAAAACATAAAAATTCTAGAATAAAACTTAAGAAAACTTTTTCTGGATATTGACTTAAACAAAGAATTTAATACTAGGAACCCAAAAGTAAATACAGCAAAAACATAAATAAATAAATGAAATGTAATTAAACTAAAACATTTATACATAGCGAAAGAAATAATCAATAGAGTAAATAGGCAACCCACAGAATAGGTGAAAATCTTTGCAAGCTATATAGCCAAAAAGTGATGTATAACCTGGATATTCAAGGAAATCAAATGAATCTGCAGGAAAAAACAATTAACTCTATTAAAAAGTGGGCAAAGGCATGAACACTTTTCAAAAGAAGATATACAATCACCCACAAACATATGAAAAAATGTTCAGCACCATTAATCATTTTGGAAATGCAAATTGAAACCAAAATGAGATACCACTTTACCCTGTCACAACTGTCACTATTAAAAAGTCATTAACAAATATATATTGGCATGGATACATTGAAAAGGGAACACTCATACACTGTTAATGAGAATGTACATTAGTGCAATGTCTTTGCAAAACAATCCCTATTTTGTAAATTTGGAGATTTCTAAAACAACTAAAATTAGACCTAACATTTATCCATAAATACTACTAGTATTTACCCAACAGAAAATACATCATTATATCAAAAAGACACTTGCACTTGTATGTTTATCACTGCATGACCCATAATTGCAAAGATATGGAATGAACCTACCTGCCAATCAGCTGATGAATGAATAAAGAAAATGTGATATACACTATGGAATATTACTCAGCCATAAAAAGAATGAAATAATGCCCTGTGTAGCAACTTGGATGGAACTGGAGACCATTATCCTAAGTGACACATCTCAGGAATGGAAAAACAAATATCACATGTACTTAGTTATAAGTGGGAGCTTAACGATGGCCATAAATGGTCATACAGAGTGGGATAATAGACTTCAGAGACTGAGAAAAGGGGAGATTGGAGGGAACGTGGAACCAAAAATTATCTATTGGGCACAGTGTATTGTATACTATGTACGTGAAACCTAGGACACTGAGAGTCCTGACTTCACCACCATACGATTCATCATTGTATTAAAAAAACATGTGTAACCTGTAAATATATTAAAATAAAGAAAACAATTTTTAAAAAATACTTATTCCCTCCTCTCCCCTCCTCCTTGCTAGACTATAGTTGTGTTTTTTTCTTTCCAGTGGGAAGAAGAAGGGAGGGGAGAGGAGGGAAAATGACTGGTGGGAGGTGGTAGAAGATTGGTGGGATCTCACCTAATGTGTACAGTGTGAATGGGTTCAGCATGTCCCCTGGGGGAAGGGCTCAACTACAACTTGAACTTTACCTTAGAATTGAAAAATATGTAACCTAAACATTTGTACTCTCCCATTAATCTGAAATTTTAAAAAATAATTATTCCATATGGTTATTAAGGGTTAAATGCATTAATATATGTTCTGGTTATCTATTGCTGTTTCTATTCTGTTTTTGTATAATAAATCATAAAAATTTGGTGGCTTAAAACAAAAACATTTCTATCATGTCTTGTAGTTTTATGGGCTTATATGAATAGTTTTTCTCCTATATGTTGTATTGTCAGGGATGTTAGTCATCTGGGAACTCAGTGACCCTAGAATCTTGATGGCTCACTGATAGGACTGGCAGTTGATGCTGGAACACCTGAAGCTGTCCCAGTCAGTGCCTATATGTAGTCTATCTATGTGGTTTGGGCTTCTCAAAGCCTAGAGACTAAATTTTGATGAAGTTTTCTAAAAAAGAGCATTGCAAGAAAGCCAGATAAAAGCCACAAAGCTTCTTGTTACTTAGCTTTTGAAGTTTCAGAACATCACTTTAACTGGAGTGCAGCCTTTTCTTCCAAGTTCATGGGCTTATTGGCAGAATTCATTTCCTCATGGTCATAGGATGAATTTTTGTGCAGTCTGTCAATAGAGGAGGGAGGATTTTCCCTCTGCTTTTAGACTTCCTATTACAACACGGCAGCTTACTTTTTCAAAGCCAGCAGAAGAATGTCTTTCCAGCATGTTATGTTAAAGTCTTATAAATTATGGGATTAACTACTTTTCACCTTTGCTTTATAACTTAATTAAGACAGTGACTATGCCATCATATTCACAGGTCATGCCCACATTCTAGAGGAGGGCCTGTACATCAGGGGTTGGGAATCTTGAAGGTCATTTTAGAATTTTGTCTATCACAATAATCAAAGAACAGGAACACTGTAAGTAATATAAATGGCCATTAAATACATGTAAAACGGGCTATAATTGGGTTATAGCTTTCCTATAAAAGCTATAAATTAGTTTCATAGTAGGGCTGAGGGAAAGAGGAGAGGGAGGGGAGGGGGAGGATGGCTGGAGGGAGGAGGATTGGTGATCATGCCTATGGTTCATCTTATAAGGGTACATGTGAATGTTTCTAAATGTAGAATATAAATGTCTTAACACAATAACTAAGAAAATGACATGAAGGCTACATTAACCAGTTAGAATGGAAATATTTCAAATTGTATATAAAAATAGCACACTGTACCCCATGACAGTATTAATGTACACAGCTATGATTTAATAAAAAAAAAAAAAAACCAAAAAAACTACATAAAACAGATAAGAAGGACTTGTAAGGTAAAAAAAATACTAACAAATAAATGAATACATGTAAAATGACATTAATAAAATTAAAAAAATTATTATTAAATCATCTCTGTGTACATTAATGCAGTCAAGGGGTACAATGTACTGGTTTTATATACAATATGAAATATTTTCATCAAACTGTTTAACATAGCCTTCATGGCATTTTCTCAGTTATTGTATTAAGACATTTATATTCTACATTTAGTAAGTTTCACATGTATCCTGTAAGATGCACCATAGCTGTGGTCCCACCAATTACCCTCCTGCCATCTATCCTCCCCCCTCCCCTCCCCTCCCTTTCTCCTTTGCCCATATTACTGGGCTATAATTGGGTTATAGCTTTCATATAAAAGCTATAAATTAGTTTCATCATGGGACTGAGTACATTGGATACTTTTTCTTCCATTCTTGATATACTTTGATAAGAAGAATATGTTCCAGCTCCATCCATGTAAACATGAAAGAGGCTGGAGCAGTGCCTGTGGCTTAAAAGGATAGGGCACCGACTTCATATGCCAAAGGTGGCGGGTTCAAACCTAGCCCTGGCCCCCCCCAAAAGAAAAAACATGAAAGAGGTAAAGTCTCCATCTTTTTTAAAGGCTGCGTAATATTCCATGGTGTGCATATACCACAATTTATTGATCCATTTGTAGGTCAATGGGCACTCGGGCAGCATCAAAAATACACTACTGGGACCTGATCAAACTAAAAAGCTTCTGCATAGCCAAGACCACAGTAAGTAAAGCAAACAGACAGTCCTAAGAATGGGAGAAGATATTTGCAGATTATGTCTCTGACAAAGGTTTAATAACCAGAATCCAGAGAGAACTCAAACATATTAGCAAGAAAAGAACAAGTGATCCCATCTCAGGGTGGGCAACACCTTGAAGAGAAACTTCTCTGAAGAAGACAGGTGCAAGGCCTACAGACATATGGAAAAATGCTCATCATCCTTAATCATCAGAGAAATGAGAATCAAAACTACTTTGAGCTATCATCTAACTCCAGTAAGATTAGCCCACATCACAAAATCCCCAAACCAGAGATGTTGGCGTGGATGTGGAGAAAAGAAAACACTTCTACACTGATGGTGGGAATGCAAACTAATACATTCCTTCTGGAAAGATATTTGGAGAACACTTAGAGAACTAAAAATAGACCTGCCATTAGATCCTACAATTCCTCGACTAGGTGTATATCCAGAAGACCAAAAATCACATTATAACAAACACATTTGTACCAGAATGTTTATTGCAGCCCAATTCATAATAACATAAAATTAAACTTAATTTAAAACTCAATTTAAAATTAGTTACTGGAACTTTACCCTGGAAGTGAGAACAACATAATGTAAATATTGTACCCTCATATTAATTTGAATAAAGTTTAAAAAAATAAAATAAAATAATGAAAAAAACAAAAAAAAATGAGTTACCATTCTTTTCTTTGTCATACTAGTAATGAATGAAGGAGATTGATAGCACATTATTGGGCAGAATGTGGAGAATTGGTCATTTCTTTTTTCTTTTTATTGTTGGGGAATCATTGAGGGTACAAAGAACCAGGTGAGAATTACTCATTTATATATATGCTTCATGACAGTATAATTCAGTAAAATCTTTCTGAAGGATAATTTGGAACTTAAAAATATTCTTCTCATTGTTTTCTTTTTTAAATCCAGAAGGAATTATCTCAGATCTTGACAAAAATTTAACTAAAGGATGTTCTTGAAGTATTCTTTGTAATAGTATAACAATTAGAAACAACCTAAGTACATAAAAAATGTTAAATTCTTAAATAAGAGTTACCAACAGGTATACTCCACTGCCATATTTAATTATTTAGGAAAATACTCATAAAATGTAGATAGGAATGTCAAGAATTATTCCATTAAAACAAGTTTTCCATGTGTTGATGTTAAGAATTCCTTGGGATTTGGAGGAGTGAGACACAAACGTATTTTACTTGATGCAAGAAGTAACCCCTACACACTTTCCCAGCAATTCTTATAGTCTAGTGTTATGTGGGATTTTTGCAATGAAGATTGAGCGGAATGGTATTGGTAGGCTTTATACCATGTAGAGCCAGATATACAGAGGGTGCCAAAAAATGTGTACACATTTTAAGAGTTGTTATCTATGTATTACTTTTTGAAGCTGAATTAAAGGTACCATTACTGGTCAAATGTACCTATACATGCTATGAACATCCATTTTTCTGCAGTACATACACTTTTGGGAAATGATCTATTTTACTTCCAACAAGAGCTCTTAAATTTTGTATACATTTTTTAGCACCTCTGGACTGTGATGCTTACTGAGAAGTCAGAATTATACTAACCTTCTACACTGAGAAATAATGTGGAGCACTAGGAAGAGTATAGGGCTAGAAATCAGGAGACTAATACTTTAGCTTATTTCAATCACCTTCTATGACATCTTGGTTAATTTTTTCTCTCTGTGAACCTCAGTTTTCCCATCAATACAATGAGAAAGTTGGACTAACATGGGCATACTAGAATTACCTAGAGAGTTTATTTTATTTTTTTTTATTATTATTATTTTGAGACACATTTTCACTATCGTGTTGCCCTCGGTACAGTGCCATTGTGTCATAGCTTACAGCAACCTCAAACTCTTAGGCTTAAGTGATTCTCTTGTCTCAGCCTCCCAAGTAGCTGGAACTACAGGTGCCGGCCACAACACCTGGCTATTTTTTTGTTGCAGTTGTCATTGTTGTTTAGCTTGCTGAGGCCAGGTTTGAAACTGCCAGCCTGGGTGTATGTGGCTGGCACTGTGCTATGGGTGCCAAGCCTATCTATGGAATTTTTAAAAGTACTGATGACTGGGCCCTACCCATGAGCAATTAAATATGAATTTCTGGAGTAAGGGCCAAGGTATTTTTGCTAAGGTTCACTACTTCTACCCTTCCCTCTCCCAGAAGAATCTGATGTTAAGTCAGGGCTGAGAACCACTGATCAACCATAGTTGATCTCTATGGATCCTCACCATTCTTATGATTGAGATCTCATGATATTTTGAGAGACCAACATTAAGGTCATCTTTTCTTCATAGTGGTACTGAAAGACCCAATTCCAAGTAGGACACATAAGCTGCATGTGGATCATGAGGTCCAGAAGAGAATGATAGAGCCAAATACCAAGGATTGGTGGGAGAATAAACCTTGGACATGAGGGGCTCCTGGATTTGGATCTTTTGTTCCCATGTTCACTAGCATTTCCTGGGATGGTGAACCTAGAAACCTTTGGTCAAATCTGATCTAACTCCTCTCTCAGGTCAGTTGAAGTGTGTCCAAACCCTTTTTTCCTTAGCTTAGCTATGGTGGAGTTGAGGTTTTTCAAAATGGATATTTATGAAGAAATTAAAGGAATAAGAAACAATTACAAAGAAGAGAGGCCATATTGTTTACAGAGAACATAGTTATTAACTTAAATCTAGCTGCTGTATAGCCCGGCTGTTTCATAGCTTATAGGCACCTGGCCCAAATCCTCATTTTTTTTTTGCCTCAAAATTGAAATATTGTATTGTATTGATGTTCAAGATGTCCAGAATTTAGCCCAAGACGGACTCAGACAGACTACTGTGCTAAGTCTTTGGATTAGCAACCCAAATTCTCAGGCCATCTCCTTTATCTGAGGCTTGTGCTACCCTCCAGACCTGCACGTACCCCAACTTCAAGACCACCCTTACCCCTAGAAGAGATACTTCATTGACAGTGAATCCATCTTCTGCTACCCTTCCTTCAAGAAGCCTTAAAAGCTTCATTTTTCAGAAATCTAATTTTGTACCTGGGACAAGAACTTTCAGGGAATCTCCATTTGCCTGATATATATTCACTTCCTTGTATTAAGGCTGTACTGTCCCTTTGTGAAACTGGACTTTTTAACCTGTTGATTGCAGCTCCGCTCTTTCTAAGTTTGTAACCAAGACACCGTGCATGGAAAGTTCCAAATATGCCTAGCATTGTTCTAATGCTTTCAGACAAAAAAGCCAGCCCAAGATGCATCTGGGAAAGGCAGAAAGTAAACTCTGGAAAGATAGACCTTTTTCTTTATCATTATACAATAACTGTACATATTTTGGGGGTACATCTGATATTTTGATACACATGTACCATGTACAATGATCAAATCGGGATAATTGGGACATCTTTCACGTTTGTCTGGGAATACATATTCTATCATTAAATACAATGAATAAGCATGGGCCAGAAATGAGAGGAAAAGACAAAAGATCAGAAACAAGACAGACTTTGTAAGGGAACTACAGACAGCAGGAATGATGTAAGAGGGCTAAATAATTGCTTCGAATAGGATTGCAGTTGTGTTCAAGGTTCATTTTATTGACCACCTTGGGGGCAAGTTGACCTTGTTTTGTTTGTCTGTTTGTTTGTTTTCTTGATATGATGACCTGATTTTATTTTATTTTATTTTTTTTGCCAGCATGTCACATCCTTTTGGGGTCCTCACACAGCCCAGCCCAGGCTAACAGATATTAAATCATGGTCTCTTACTCTTACTTTGTTTATCTTCTCCAGAGTTGGAAGATTCTTACTTCTCCTGAGGGCCATTACCTACCTATTCCAGTGAATGGTTCAGAATGGTCTTACTTTCCCCTTATGGTTATTAGCTCCCTTACACCTCTCTCTGACATAGATCAAAGGGGCTCATAATTGAGAAACATTTTACACTCCCAGAAATAAATAAACAAGCAAGCAATTGAGAGCAATGTAAATGGGAGATTACTCCTTCCTAGTTGTGAGTGAGAGCAACAGGTAAGCACTGGCTGAGAGAGCAATGATGGCAGGACTGGGTCCTATTTTTCGTCCCAGGATGGGAACACCGTAGCCATCTAGTATGAAAGGAAAGTCTTAGCCTGGATTTGGTAGGATTAACATCTGAATTCCAGTCTTAACCTTTTAGTTGCAGAGTGATTCTAAGAGCCTGGGATTTAGAATTAGGCCCACCATGATGTCCTGGTTTAGCAGCTTAGTAGAGGAGTGACTCTAGTCAAGTTACTTTATTTCCAAGAGTCTCAGTTTTCTTATCTGTAAAATGAAGATTTTAATAGCATCTACTTTCTAGCATTGTGAGGCTCAAATAAAGTAAAATATATGAAGTGCTTAGCAGAGTATTAACAGATGATAGTTATTGTGGCTTTGTGTTGGAGTCCCTTACGATTTCAGGGCCTCAGTTCCTTCACCTGAAAAAATGGGGATCATAAGGCCCAGCCTGCCCATTGGTCTGGAGCCAGGCACCCTCAAACTACGGCCCACGGGCCACATGTAGCCTGCCTAGGACATTTATTAGGCCTGCTGAGTGTTTTTGCTGCCGCTGCCTGCCCTGCTTAGCAGCTGACTCTTCCCAGGACCCGCAGTCCAGCCCTTCAACAGTCTGAGGGACAGTTAACTGGCCCCTGTTTAAAAAGTTTGAGGACCCCTGGGACTATAGCGAGAATCACAGGTGAAAGCATTTCACAAGCTCTAATGTACTGCTGCAGCTTTACTTTAACCAGATATGGACTGCTGGAATAAGTCAGCTTTCAACCATCTGTCTGCAGGAAGAACCAACATATGAGGAATTTTCTTCTCTATGTCATTTCACTGAGAAAATGGATCTATAATTTTTGAATGGGGCTCTAGCCAGAAGTTAATTAACCAATTAGGGAAAGTTAGAGATAAATCTCCCGTCTAGTGGAGAATCAAAAATATTTGCAGGAGACTGAATGAAATAATGTGAATATGGCTAGCACATGGGTGTATAAAAATAGTAAGTAATGATCTTTTCTTCTTGATTTTTTATATGAGATGGTAATAGAGATAAGCCCTTTCAGCTTGAGAGCTGACATCTAATTGCAGGGAAGCTTGAGCTTGGCCATCAGATATAGTATGTCTGCAATCACAGTTCCTGAATTGATTCCTTTTGAGTAAACATAATTGCATAGATTCACACCAAAGATCCTGGAAATGTAATAAAATACAGTAACAGAATTACAAGGCCATGGCATGTCACAGTACCAGGGGCTGTTGGAGATTTCTATCTTTCACCTCGATAGATGAGCCATGGTAACATTTGATCTGATATTTCTTTTTAAAATTTCAGATTAAAATGAGAGTAAAAACAATTAGGTTACATTTTTAGTGTATGTTAGGTAAAGTCCTTACATTGTACCCATTAGGTGAGAGCACACCAATCTCCCTCCCTCCTCTCTTCTTCTCCTTTCTTTCTCCTTTCTACCCCCAACTTGAATTTAATTGTGTTTTTCATTTATGTGAATGTATAGTTGTTTATCTCTTAGTTTCATATTAGTATTGAGTAAATGGGATATTGCTTTTCCATTCTTGTGACAGTATAGTAAGAAGAATGTACTCCAACTCCATCCAGGTTAATACAAAAAACATGAAGTTTCCATCTATTTTTATGGCTGAATAGTATTCCATGGTATACATATGCAATAGTTTATTAATACATTTGTGGGTTGATGGGCACTTGGGCTGATTCCACATCTTAGCTATTATGGATTAAGCTGTGGTAAACAATCTAGTGCAAACATTCTTATGGTGAAATTATTTTTCTTCTGGGTAGATATGTAGTAATGGGATTCAGGATCAAATGGAAGGTCTACTTTTAGCTGTTTAAGGATTCTTTATATTTTCCAAAGAACCTGCATTATGTTGCAATCTGGCCAACAGTGAAAAAGTGTTCCCTTCTCTCCACAACATCAGCATCAGCAGATTTGAGACTTTGTGACATGGGCTATTCTCACTGGGGTTAGATGTTACCTCAAGGTGATTTTGACTTGCATTTCTCTAATGATTAGGGATGATGAGCATTTTTTTCATGTGTTTGTTATCATTCATCTGCTTTCTTCAGAGAAGGTTCTGTTCATGTTTCTTGCCCAGTGATAGATGGGATTGGTTGCTCTCTTTTTTTGTTGATTAGATTCACTTGTCTGGAGGTTCGGGTTATCAGTCCTTTGTCAGATTTATAATCTGCAAATACATTTTCCCATGCTGAAGGTTGTCTATTTGCATTTTTTCTTTTTAGACAGAGTCTTATTTTGTTGCCCTCGGTAGAGTACTGTGGCATCATAGCTCACAACAACCTCAAACTCTTGGGCTCAAATGATTCTCTTGAAATAGCTGGTACTATAGGCGACCACCACAATGCCTGGTTATTTTGAAAGACAGGGTCTCACTCTTGCTTAGGCTGTTCTTGCATCTGTAAGCTCAGGCAATCCACCTGCCTCCACCTCCCAGAGTGCTAGGATTATAGGCATGAGCTACTGCGCCTGGCCTATTTGCTTTAATTGTGTCTTTAGCTGTGTAGAAGCTTTTCAGTTTACTTAAGTCCCATTTGTTTTATTTTTTGTTGTGGTTGTGGGTTTGTTGTGGAGGCCTTATGTCATGTTAAGAAATGTGCCATCTATGGCTATTAAGCATTCTTATTAGAAAAGTATGTTGAATTTTATCAAATGGTTTCTCTGTGTCTATGGGTTGTCAACCTTCCTAATGTCTCCTAATGCTGTGACATTTAGTTCACATGTTGTGGGGCGAACTTTAATAGAGTTCCTCATGTTGTGGTGACCCCCAACCATAAAATTACTTTCATTGCTACTTCATAACTGTTATTTTGCTACTGTTATGAATCATAATGTAAATATCTGATATGCAGGATGTATTTTCATTGTTACAAAGGGGTCGTGATCCACAGGTTGAGAACCACTGCCCTAGATAGAGTGCTGTGGCATTACAGTTCACAGCAACCTCAAATTTCTGGGCTTAAGCAATTCTCTTGCCTTAGCCTCCCAAGTAGATGGGACTACAGGTGTCTGCCAGAATGCCTGGCTACTTTTTGGCTGTAGTTGTCATTGTTGTTTGGCAGACCTGGTCTGGGTTAAAACCCACCAACCCCAGTGTATGTGTCTGGAGCCCTAGCCACTGAGATACTGCACCAAGCCTGAAATGTCTTCTTGTTGTATTGTTCCCTTGAGTAATATTTAGTGTTTATCTTTGCCTATTTTTACTTTTGTTGCTTTAAATCCACTTGTACCTACAATTAAAATTACAACCCCACCTTTATTCTGATTTCCAATTGTCTGAAATACCCTTTCACAACTATTAACCCTCAGTCTTGTTTTATCCTTAGTTAGATGTCTTTCCTGAATACACCTTGTACTTTTTTTATCCAGTCAGCCAGCCTGTGCCCCTTCAGTGGGGGATTAAATCCATTCATTTATTGAGAGGATTGATAAATATGGTGGAGTTCCGTTCATCTTCTTTTGTCGAGGTCTAGCATGTAGTTTTATCACTTCTGCTGTTGTGGAAGCTAGACTTTGACTTTTCATTTCTGGATGTCTTTACATTGCTGATGGTCCATCGTGATGGTCTGTGTGTAGTATGGGCCTGAGTACTTCCTGCAGAGCTGACCTTCTAGTGGCAAATTTCCTCAGTGATTGCTTGTCAGTTAAACATTTGGTTTCTCCATAAAATATGAAACTTAGGGCAGGATACAGTATCCTAGGCTGAAAGTTGTTTTGTTTTAGTATGTTGAAAGTGGGAGCCCAATCTCTTCTGGCTTGTAGCATTTCATCTGAGAAATATGCTGTCACCCTGATGGATGTGCTTCTTTAGGTCAATCAGTGCATACACCTGGCTGCTTGCAAAATTTTTTCTTTCATTTTGATCTCAGCCAAGTTCATTATAATGCATTTTTGAGATGCTGAACTGGAGTTTGATATATATCTAAAAGGAGTGTGACTGAATCCTTCGTGATTTTTGAGAGTTTTTCAGTATGATATCTTCCAATAAGGTTCCATGCCTTTGGGTCACTCTTCTTCTCCTTCAGGGATACCTGAAATTCATGTTTTTAGGTATAGTGAAGTCCCATAATTCTCTAAGAGATTGCTTGAATTTTACTCTGTTTTCTGTCTTTAAGTGAATGCATTAGCATAAGAGCTTTATCTTGTAGCTGTGAGATTCTTCTATTCTCCATGGTTTAATCTGTTATTGATATTTTCTACTGCATCTTTAAGTTCTCTGAATGACTTCTTCAATTCCTTAAGTTGCAATATATCCTTTCTAATTTCATCATGTCTTTCATTCATTTTGTAGATCAATTTTTGGATTTCCTTTTAGTGGTTTTCCACTTTCCTTTCAATTCCCTTCATCATTTTTGCCATCCATTCTCTAGATTTCCTTTCTTGTATTTCCATAATTGCTTTATAAGTGGGATCTTCTGTAGGAGCTTCCTCCTGATTCCTTGGGGGTAATGATCTGTTGTGGTTTTCCATGTTGCCATTTTTTTTTATTGTTTCCTCCTCATGTGTGTTTTATTGTTCACGTCCTTCCCCTACTTACTTTTCTTGCTTCCTCCTTCTCTTTAATTTTCATTATCTCTGTGCTTGTGTACTGAAGTGGCTGGGAGTGGCTGATGAGGATATATCACTGATCTGACATCTTGGAACCCCTTAGAACTTATTTATCAATTCAATACCTTCAGAAGCATTTTCTGTGCCTACAATGTAGCAAATGTATGCCAGAAGATGTGTGTATATTTGTTAGTGGCAAAACATCTGTACCCTCATTGAGTTTATGGTCTAATAGAGGAGATAAAGAACATATAAGTAAAAAAAAAATAAATAAAGAACACACAATGAATAAAGAGCACACACACATATGTGCTGTACAAATAAATAAGTACTGAGGTAGAAAATAATGGTGTGGAAGGGGCGAGTATATTTGGTAAAATTGTTTGTAGATGATGTGCTCAGGAGAAGTTTCGGAGAGAATTTTACTTTTAATCTGAGACCTGGAGGAGAGAAAGGAAAAATTATGGGAAAGAACATTACAACAAAGGATAACAACATGTTCAAAATGACTGAAGCTGAAAAAAACTCAAATAGCTGAAAATAAGTAGAAATAGAACAGAATTAATTAGGAGGATATTGGTACAAAATTAAGTTAGAAGGATAAGCATGATTCAATTTATGAAGGATCTTATACGCCAAGGTATAGAGTTTAGGTTTTGTTCAAAATATAATGGGAATTCATTGCAGAATTTAAAGCAGAACAGTAACACTTGATTTAGAATTATAAAAATTTATTCTGCTTATGGTGTGGAAATTAAGTAGAGGAATTTAGTTCAAGCAGAAGATGATGATGGCTTAGAAAAATGTAAGTGCAAATGAAGATAAGAGCATGTCTATAAGGTATATTTTGTAAGTAGAATAAAAAGAAATTACTAATGGAAATGAAAACATAGTGTGGGAGAAATCAAGGAAGGTCACCAAAATTCTGCCTTGACCAACTGATGAACAGAGGTACCATTTACTGTGATTCAGGAGTTAATCAGAGTTTCGAGGGGGGCATTTTTAGCAGTAAGCAAGAGTTAAGTTTGTAATATGTTAAGATTTAGACATTTACAAGACATTTAAGTGGATGTTTCAAATAGGCAATTAGATATATAATCTCTGACAAGAAGTTTAGGTTGGACACTTCAATATAGAAGTTTTCCACCTACAAATGATATTTAAGGTCATTGAAATGAATGGTAACACCTGCAGAGAACATGTGAAAAGAGAAATGTATGAGCCTGCAAGGAACTCAAGCCCTGAGGAACTCATGAGAGAGGTGGAAGAGTCAGAGAAAGATGCTGAGAATGAGTGAACAATGTGATAGAAGTGAAGCCAGAAGACAAGAGAAGTGTTAGAAAATCCAGGAGAAGAACATGTTTCCAAGAAGAATGGGGATAGTCAGCGTGCCAAATGCTGCTGAGAAGTCAAGTAGCATGAGGATGACAAAGTGTCCATGAATTTAACAATTTGAGAATCACTGGTGACCTTGACAATAGTAGTTTTAGTGCATAATGAGGTAGAAATTTTATTGAAGGGGGGTGAGCATCTCTTTTAAGAAGTCTGGTTGTGGTATGGAGTAGAGAAATTCTATAGATAGCTGGAGAGATGTAAGATCCTGGAAGATATTTTTATAAAGATGGGAGTCACCAAATAATGTTGTGCTGATAGTAACGATTGCTGATCAAGTAGGAAGGAAGAGGTTGATGATGCAGGTAAATAAAAGAATAACAAAAGATGCAGAGTTTTTAATGAATTGGGAGGATGTTAGATCCAACAAGAATTATTAAAGGATTGATTTAAGATAATGGATACATCCACTGGTATATAAGAAAAAAAAGGAGAAGGGAGAAGATGATTGGAAGGTTAAGATAGAATTGTAGAATTCATATTTGGAAGATGAAGGAACACCCATCTGGTAATTTCTATTTTCCCAAAGAGGTATAGAGTTAAATCACTTGCTGAAAGTTGGATGAGTTGGGAGAGGGAGCAGAGAATGTAAGAGATGAATATTCATCATAAGGAAAATTTGGAGAAGGCCATTTCAAGCAGAAAGGACTAGACATTTATGACATTTGTTGCCCAGGAAGCATTTCCCTGTTTTCCTAGTAAGAATATCTCAATTTTACTTTTAGAGGATATATTCAGCTCCCATATGATGCAGTCTATTGGGATTTTCAATAAGTGTGCCCTTCCTTTTGCTAGTTAAGGAGGGGGAAAGTGGCACACGTTAGGCCATTTTGCATGCATGTTCTCTGAATTTTGAATAATGAACATTGGAAGCAATGCTATAAAAGACTTGGCACTGATCGATGTCAGATAAAAATCCTTCAATTTTTCCTTTATTTTTGTGAGGTAGCTCTTATCATTCAAGTAAATTTTATTTTTTTCTTAGGTTGAATAGAATTTATTTCAATGTTTTATTTAGCAGACATTTACTAAGTTTCTGATACATGCTAGTCCCTATTGCAAGAGCTCGAGATATATTAATGAACAAAACAAAAAATGATTCCTGCCTTTATATAACTTATATTCCAAAGTATGAAGAAGATAAAAATAAAAAAATCAACCAATCAATCAGTCATGTATGCTTGCAGGTAATATGTGCAAAGAAAAACAGAGCAGGGTAAGAGATATCAGGAGTTGTGAGAGAAGGCAAGGATGAAATTTAAATAAAGTATTTAGGTTAGGTATCATTAAGTAAATGATATTTGAGTAAAGACTTAAAAGGAGGAAAGGGAAGCAGATATGTAGTTTTCTGGAGGAAGAAACTTCCAGGTAAACAGTTCATGCAAAAGTCTTAAGGCAGCAGCATGTCTGATAAGTTTGGGAAGTAACAAGGAGACCAGTGTGGCGGGAGCAAAGTGAGCAAGGGGGAGGAAATAAAAGAGGAACAAAGTCATGTAGATCTTAAAAAGCCATTGTAAGTCATTTGACTTTTCTTCTGAGTAAAATGGAGATCCATTGGAGGGTTTGCACTAGAAGAATGACCTGATTTGATGTATATGTTAAATGTTAAAGGGATCACTCTGACTGGTGTGTTGAGAATATGCTGTCCTCCTATGTTTGCTGCTTATGAACTCTAATATACAACAGACATAAAAAGACTATACAAAGGCATAGAAGCTGGAAATATCAAACTGTGTTTGGGGAACATTTTTCTGGGTAAATGACAGAGGTCATGTGAGTAATTTTGTGTCCCATAATATAAGTTTGGTCTTTACCTTATAGGAAATTGGGAGCCATGGCAGGTTTTAAGTGAAGGCATAAAATGGTCTAATTTGTATCTTCAAAATGATACTACCCTAACTAATGCAGTAGAGAGGATACATACAAGTCTAGAGGCAGGAATTTTTCTAAAATCTACACATGTGCCTGACCTCCGTTGCAGCAGTCAAAGCCAATGATCCTTCTTAGCTGCTGTATAACCAGGCCTCAGTCCTTTCAAATACTATGGAATGCAGGAGGATCCATCTGGCTGAGGGAATGAAAGGCAATTTCAACATTTTATGCTTTTCCTTTTTTATATTTAAAATAGAGTTTATGTTTTTTAGAGCAGTTTTAGGTTCACAGCAATATTGAGCAGAAGGTATAGAGATTTTTCACATATCGTCTTGTCTGCACACATACATAAAGCTTCTCTCATTATCAATATTTCTCACTATAGTGGTATACTTGTGAGAAAGTGACTAGAGTTTATGAACTTATATTGGCACATGATTATTAACCAAACACAGTCCATAATTTACATTAGAGTTCATTCTTGGGCTCATCTTATGGGTCTAGACAAATGCATCATGTATACACAACTATGGTATCAATGAATTGTTTCATTGCCCTAAAATCCTTGTGTACCATCTGTTCATTCTGCCTCCTCCCATGTATTGGTAACCACTGTACTATCTTCATAGTTCTGCCTTTTCCAGAATGTCATATATTTTCAATAACACAGTATGTAGCCTTTTCATATTCATTTCTTTCACTCAGTGATATGCGTTTAGGTTTCCTTTCTTTCATTTCATGGCTTGATAGCTCAGTTTGTTTTAGTACTGTGCTTTTCAAAGTGTCTAGAGTGTGTGTGTGTATGTATATATTTGTTTTTTTCCAATACTCCTCATAGTCATTTACATACTTAAGTAGAGTATGGCAAAATTAAATATACAGATCGAATATTTCTGCAAAAGTTTTTAAAAAGTTGTTTTTTCTTGCTAATACGTTTGAGTTTTCTATGGATTCTGGTTATTAAACCTTTGTCAGAGACATAACCAGCAAATATCTTCTCTCATTCTGAGGGCTGTTTGCTTACTTTACTTACTGTGCTTTTGGCTGTGCAGAAGCTTTTTAATTTGATGAGGTCCCAGTAGTGTATTTTTGATGTTCCTACCATTGCCTGGGGGGTACTCCTCATAAAATTTTCACCCAGGCCAATATTTCTTCAAGTGTTTTCCCAACACTTTCTTCTAGTATTTTTATAGTTTCATGTCTTAAGTTTAAATCTTTAATCTGGTGAGAGGCTATCTTAGTTACTGGTGAAAGGTGTGGATCCAGTTTCAGTCTTCTGCAGGTCACCAGCCAGTTTGCCCAGCACCATTTGTTAAATAGGGAATCTTTTTCCCACTCAATGTTTTTAATTGGCTTGTCAAAGATCAAATAACGGTAAGTCTCTGACAAAGGTTTAATAACCAGAATACGTAGAGAATTCAAATGTATTAGCAAGAAGAGAACAAGTCATCCCCTCTCAGGGTGGGCAAGGGACTTGAAGAGAAATTTCTCTGAAGAAGACAGGTGCATGGCCTACAAACATGAAAAAATGCTCACCATCCTTAATCATCAGAGAAATGCAAGTCAAAACTACTCTGAGAT
>CAUYQV010127069.1:0-24478 GCA_963574575.1 Galagoides demidoff
CCTGTGGTCCCAGCTACTTGGGAGGCGGAGGCAGGAGACTCGCTTGAGCCCAGGAGTTGGAGGTTGCTATGAGCTGTGATGCCATGGCACTCTACCCAGGGGGATAGCTTGAGGCTCTGTCTCAAAAAAAAAAAAAAAATATGTATTAAACTAGAAGATACTCTAAAATCCAGTCAGCTGGAAATTGTGGTGGTTCACTGCCACTCCTCTTAGGGCCAGGCTTTCTTTGTTTCTAAATAGGAATGACTTCTAGACTGGGAGCCAAAGTAGACCTTCCAAGACTAACCAGTTCAGGTCAAGCCAACCAAAGAACTAATTCTTCCCAATGGGTTATCACTGGGGCTCAAGTTTAAAGATTAAAAAATACACTTAAGACCTGCAAAAAATGTCTTCTCAGCTAACAGTTGTATTACTACAACTGTCAGAGTATCTTATAAAAAGTAACACATTTTCAGCTAGGCGCCTGTGGCTCAATCGGCTAAGGCGCCAGCCACGTACACCTAAGGTGGCGGGTTCAAATCCCCAGCCCCGGCCCGCCAAACAACAATGATGGCTGCAACCAAAAAATGGCCGGGCGTTGTGGCAGGCGCCTGTGGTCCCAGCTGCTTGGGAGGCGGAGGCAGGAGACTCCCTTGAGCCCAGGAGTTAGAGGTTGCTATGAACTGTGATGTCATGGCACTCTACCCAGGGGGATAGCTTGAGGCTCCATCTCAAAAAAAAAAAGTAACATATTTTCCTGGCTAATCACAAGGGGCAGTGGCCAGGGATGAGAACTCTTAAAATCCTACAAACTTGGATGGCAAGAGTAGCTGGCCTGATTAGAAACAATGGCTGCCTGTCTCTTCCCTTTCTTCTCCCTCTGCCCTCCTCACCTCCCTGGAAAGCTGCCAGATTCCATCTGGCAGTATCCCTCTCCTTCATCCCAGTCTCCCTTATGATATACAGTATCTCTCAATGTACTTCATACTTCACACAACACATTATTTTATGGCTCTTTCCATTTCTTTCTCTATCACAATTTCTGTCTGTAAATAAGAAGAGATACCTAAAATGGTATTGATCAAATGTTTCTGAATGGTAGGATTTGGGGTGATTTATTCTCAGTACTACTGCATCAACTTTATATAATGATCCTGTAGTGTTTTAACCAGAAAATAAAAAGAACACTGCATATTTTTATTTAAAAAAAAATTTTATTCTAGCAAATCAGTTCATTTTATCTTTCTATATTCCTTCCCTCTCTCTTTGCTTTTGAAAAAAAGAAAAAAAATATTTCCAGTGCTTTTCCCTTATGAATGATCTAATATTGTTTCCCTCTGTGAGGGGTCATCTATTACAAAAAAGAAAACCCTTCCCTTCCATTCTCTCTTGCTTTTCATCCACACTTTACTTCACCACCACCCCCACTTCCTTCACACTCCTCCTTCCCACAGGAAAGAGCCACAGACCAGACACAAAATGGAGCAAATAATAATGAGGAGAGACAGAGAATCTCTCACTGGGCCACAGCTTACAGAACTAAGCCTTGTACTGCTTTACTCTCTTTTTCTCTATTCTCTCTCTTTTTTTTTTTTTTAGAGACAGTCTCACTTTGTCACCCTCAGTAGAATACTGTGGCCTCACAGCTCACAGCAACCTCCAGCTCTTGGGCTTAGCCAATTCTCTTGCCGTAGCTTCCTGAGTAGCCGGGACTACAGGTGGCCACCACAACACCCGGCTTATTTTTTTGTTGCAGTTTGGCCGGGACCAGGTTCAAACCCATCCCCCTCTATATATGGGGCCTGCACCCTACTGACTGAGCCACAGGCGCCACCCTATCTATTCTCTATTAATAGGCTTCTTACCAGAAAGATGTCAGCATAGCCAGCCAAGGACTCCACTCCCTCTTGGATCCGTGCTCCCCCAGAGTCATTTAGCCCAATCACTGGAGCTCCCACTGTTATGGCCTGGTCCATGATCTGAGACAGCAGAGAAATCTTTGTTTAAGACAAATCCTCTTGTTATCAACAACAGCGTTTACAAAGCACTATGGCATTTTCTGGAATATGTTATTAGTGCACTTTTCAAAACAAGAGGCAGTAATACAGGTTTTGTTCCCCACAATGATTGGGTACCTTCACAGAAGACAAAGAACCAGTATTTAAAAGGCTGATCAAAGCCCCCAAACACCAAGAACCAAAGCACTACCCATTAGCAGGGGATAAAACTGCTCACGGCAACCACTTCTAGAACCACAGGCTCCACTTTTGTCCTCAGTTACTCTTTTTAAAGAATTAATAGTAGATAGAATGGCAAAGTAGTATTTTCATAAAAGCAGATGTTGACCCATCTGTTAACCTGAGGCCAGACCCAGGCCTGCATTTACTTCTAAATGGGACAGATTTTCCTCGTGGGTCAACAGTTCATAATAAGCAACATTCCTACAGCTCTTCATAGTTTACAAAGCACTCTTATTTCCTCAATTACCCACCATAAAAGAGGCAGGAAAAAGAGAAAAATTAGATAGATTTAAAGTTAAGTGATAGCCCAAAGTCTCAGGAGTAATACATGACAGGACTATGCATAGAATCTATAAATTCATCTCCTTACAAAGAGATGTCCTGCTACTAACTGTCAGCTCAACTTTTAATTCCAAAATTCTCAAATATGCTCTACACTTTTATTCCTCTCCAGAGCATCTAATCTCTAGCGGTGTTGTTTAAATACCATCATGCAATTCCTGCAATGCTCTTTACCTTCTGGGACCTGGACTTTCCATGTAGACCAAGAATTATTCACAGAATTCCTCAGAATTTCCATCCAAATTCATAGAAAAGAATTTTTATGTTTATCTTTACTAACTCTAACTGATCTTTAGCATTTCTCTCAATTATAAAAATAGGCAACAAACCACAGCAGTATAAGAAATGCCAGTGACACTGTCATTAATAGAAGCCATAGATATCTTTATGTCACCTTAAAGTTGTTGCAGATATACTAAACTACCATTTTCACTCAGGTCTAATCTGAAATTAGTTATTAGATTTACTGATAAATCTTGTTATCAAATGTATTAATAAGGAAGCTTATGTATTATTAATGTGGTTTTTTAAAAGCATTTTTAATCTTTTATAATCCTACATATCTTATGCATGTAAAAACTGGAGGGTCCAGGCTTCACTGGCCCAGAGTACAAAAAATGTTAAGCACCCCCTTGGGTCAGCACCACAACCTGCCTGCCTCTGCCTCACTCCCAAGTACCTCGCTCAGTGTCTTGCACCCCAAGAATAGTCGATATGCAATTTTGTAACTGATGAAATACTGGATTCAATTTCAATATTAAACACTTACTTTGCAGATCTTTTGTGCATGAGCTCCTGACAGACTGCCTCCAAAAACCGTAAAATCCTAAAACGAAAACACAAATCAAGTAAAATATCGTGAATGGCCAGATATGAAGACCCAGTAGGAAAAGGAAACAGAACATTCACAAACATTTTTAAAGAATTTTCTGAAGTTTAAAAAATTAGGAAAAAAGTCTGATTTGTATATTATGCCATAGGATGGGGAATAACCTATCTTAAATATAGTTCATGTATTGTCAAGAGCAAAAGACCTAGTCTTTGCTCTACAAAAATGATGTGTACCTGAGAGAAAAGGAAAACTTTTCATGCAGAATTAACCCTTATATCAGATACTATAGATGTCAAACAGTGAAGCATTTCTACTTTTAGGGAACATTTGCTATTTTAACAAGAGCGCTTAAAAAACAACAGAAAAATGAATCAAAATTCTCACTGTTTCCTCTGCTTATGGACTTATGTTCAGATGTGAAGGGCTTCTTGTGGGCCTCCTTCCTAAAACACCCTCAAAAAGATTATAAAATAGAGAATTAAAAACAGAATCAACCCATGAGAATGAGAAAAACAAGGGGCAGCAGTAGAGGGGACTGAACGAGTTTGAGGACAACTGAAAGCACAGAACACCTGACTTAGGGGGATAAAATGGACGCCTATACACCAGCAGAAGTACCACCAGCAGCCAGGGAAAGTGGGGGGTGGGGAAGGGGCCAAAATCAGAAGCTCATTGAAAGTATGTGTTAGAAACAGACCTCAGGGGCCTCTCCTTCACCTAAAGGAGAAAAGTTTATTGTCTAAAGCAATCAAGTTGAAAGGGCTCTGGACCCACAATCACTAGCCTTCTTAAAAGAAGGCAGAGTAAGGCTGAAAACAGGTGAGATTACACTGAATAAGCCAGTGGTGGCCTTCCCTCCTCTCCTTCTAGAACACACCAACAGCGAACTATCAGGCAAGGATTAAGGACAGTTTTCTGGAAAAATAACCACTCCCTAGATAAAATACCTACAGATACTAACATCTTGGAGATCATTACAAAAAAGCTAACTCATCATTCCCCACCCTTGGTATTCTTTAGGGCCTATTTCAAATACTTCATTTTTCCTAGAGCTTTCCTCAACCCCTGATGTGATTTTCCCTTGTCCAGAGTCCACAGCATTTGCCTGGAACCTCTCTTACCTTACGAGTCTCATAAATTGCAAAAAACAGATATGATTCCTTCTAGTTCAGCATTTGGCATACCAATTTACAACAGTTTTAAAACATTTTGAAAGTAATTCATTCAGTAAATGAATACTGTGTAACTGCAACAGATTAAACATTAACCAAGCATAACTTCTAATATCAAACCCAGAAAACCTTTTAGGTTTCTAAACATGCTGCGTAACTTTAGGTCTGTAAAAGGAACTAAACATTTGAATCATATACATATTTTCACTTTTAGAGGGAAAAATAGTCAGATTCAAAATATTATACAACATATTTTCTGTGTTGGTTTTCTATTACTGCTATTACAAATTAACACAAATTCAGTAGCTTAAAACAACACAAATTTATTATCTTACAGTTCTGTAGTTTAAAAGTCCTACACAGGTCTCACCGGGCTAAAATCAAAGTTGGCAAGGCTATGTTCCTTTCTGGAGGTTCCAAGAAGCACTTTCTTGTCTTTTCCAACTTCTAGAGACTCTCCACATTCCTTCATTCATGGTCCCTTTACCCCATCTTCAAAGCCAGCTACTCAAGCTAAAGTCCTCACATCATATCATTCTAACCTACTCCTCTATCTCCCTCTTCTGCTTTTAAGGACCCTTGGGATTATATTGGGCCCAGCTAGATAACCCACACTGACCTCTCTATTGTAAGGTCAGTTCATTAGCAACCTTAATTCCTCTTTGCCATGTAAGATAGCATATTCACATATTGCAGGGATTAGGATTTGGATATGGAGGGGGAATGATTCTGCCTATGACATTCTCCTACAGATTCAGTGTGAACAAACTGTTTGAACACTTCCACAAAAGCACAAAGCTAAAGGATCTGTGGTTCTGAGTTAAGTCCTCTTCACTAGGTAGCACCCACTGTGCTGTCATGTCACATCTTATACACTGTCTTAGACACAGATGCCCCCCACTCTGCTAGGAGAAATCTCACTCACTTAGAATATACTCCCAGTTTCTGGGACAACTTTGTACAAGCCTACTGTCCTATGATCCTATCCAAAACAGACTAAGGACTCTTCCTCCCTAAGGAAAAAAAAAAAAAAAAAACAGTATAATCTTCTGGATATATGCACTAAAAACAAAGTCAGTCCCTCATCTGCCCAAACTACAAACAAGTTTTCATTTCTTAAGATTTTTTTTTTCACATATTCTGCTCCTGGCTCTGTCCTCCAGGAAAGCTCAGCTTGCTACAGTTATTAAATACCTGACTGAAGAGATAAACCAATCTTCCATTGATTCGGCCTCGTCCAGTGACCACGCTGTCTCCAGGAAACTAACAGAAAAATGCAAAAGTAAAGGTTAAAAAAAACCAGATACTTCTTTTAATGAATTTGGCAACTACGCCTCAGTGAAAGATAAAAACAAACAAAACCCCCAATTCCTTAAAATCCAAAATGAATAAGGAACATGAAGCGATCCCTCCTTCCTAACCTCTGCAACAGCAATCACTGAGTTACTGCTGCACTTACAGAAATGAAGGGTTCTGCAGTCTTAGCCATCATCCTTCTTCCTAAAAGCAAAATAATCACAAGATCCCCCCAGAGGCACCACTACCAAATGCTCATTAGGAGGACATATAAAGAAACATGGCCACTTCTCCAAAGTGACACCCCCCACCCCAAACCTTAAAAAGGCAAACCCACTATTTTGCATGGAATCTTGGTAATCACTGCATGACCCATAATGGCTCAAATTCAGCCAGCAAGTTTGGTGCCAAGTTTACAAATCTTTGATCACAAACAGCAGATATGCAGAGCTGAAGAAAATTGGACCAAAAACTGAGTCCAAAGTCACACACCCATAGATAGCACCCAGTTGAAGGAAGAAGTGTTATTGATTCTGACCTCAAAAACTCCAAGACTAAACTTAAAGTGTGTCAAAAGAGGCAACAGGTCAGCCTTTAGGGTCCCTGGTGTCTGGTTTCCAGACAAACCAGAATACAACTAAAAGATATTTGATACCAGGGCAACAAGTGAGACTCTGTCTAAAAAAAAAAAAAAAAATTTACTCACGTTACAATTAAAAGATACTCTCACCCCAGTTTGTCAGTCTGTACTAGCAAAAACTCTGAAGCCAAAACAGAGCCCTAAGAACTGGGCCTGAGCCACATGGCACAGGGTACAAGCAGCCCCCACAGATTCCATCTTTGGGCAAAGCTGAGGGGAGAATCTAGAGGTCCCAGTAGTGCTTCTCAGAAGGACTTCAGAGAAAAGCCTTAGGCTCACTACTCTAGTGTGTAGGCCAGGAGAGCCACAGCTGGAACGTGTTCACCCCACCATTTGAACAAATACCTTATTTTTATCAGAAGCCATTCCAAAATCAGCACATCTGTGTTCCACGAACATATCACTCTCAACAAAGCTACCAGGGTCCAGCAAGAGACTGATCCGCTCCCTGGCTGTTAGCTTTCCCTAAAAGACAATAAAGATCACTCAGTGATGTCATCACAAAGTTAGTAAGCAAAAAAAGGGATGTTCATGGGAAGGCCAGGAAGACAGGTTTTGCCCCTTGACCCAAATGCAAAAGCCTCATTCTGTCTGACCTACCCAAGGCAGACAAGGGTTATTAGTAGACTTCAGCTGGTAAGGAAATCAAGGCAGGTAGGGTACTCTAGAAGCACCCGACTGTGGACAGTAAATAAGGAAAGAGGAGGAGAAAGTGGAAAGAAGTAGGGGTAAAGAATTGACTCCAAAACAAGATAACAAGTTCCACAAATACTTGCTGAAGACCTAAGGAGCCATAAAAAGAATGGAGAAGAAAGAAATAGAAACTGAAGCAGGCTTGGCACCTGTAGCACAGTGGTTACAGTGCCAGCCACATACACCGAGGCTGGCAGGTTCGAACCCAATCCAGACCAGCTAAACAAGGGCAACAAAAAAACAGCCAGGCGTTATAGAGGGCGCCTGTAGTCCCAGCTACCTGGGAGGCTGAGGCAAGAGAATCGCTTAAGCCCAAGAGTTTGAGGTTGCTGTGAGCTGTGACGCCACAGCACTCTAGCAAGGGTGATATAGTAAGACTCTGTCTCAAAAAAAAAAAAAAACACGCTTGGCGCCTATGGCTCAAGTGGCTAAGGCGCCAGCCATATACACCTAAGGTGGTGGGTTCAAAACCAGCCCAGCCCACCAAAACAACAATGACGGCTGCAACCAAAAAAAAATAGCTGGGCTTTGTGTCAGGCACCTGTGGTCCCAGCTACTTGGGAGGCTGGGGCAGGAGACTTGCTTGAGCCCAGGAGTTGGAGGTTGCTGTGAGCTGTGATGCCACAGCACTCTACCCAGGGGGACTGCTTGAGGCTCTGTCTAAAAAAAGAAAAAAGAAAGAAAAAAACTGAAGCAGGCTTAGTGAAGAACCTGAGACTATACTCATGAATTCACAGGCTCACTCTAGGGAAGCCTTCAGAAGTATACCTCACCAGGGTCCTACCCCTACCTCCTGCTCCCAAGGACAACTACTTTCTGGTTCTTCTGCCCTCTCACCTTCCTTTTTCTCCTACTATCCTATATTAGGGGCCCTGCTTGGGGACGCCATACTTGACAGTGATGCTATGACACAGAACCGACCCCATAGCAGGGAGTAGCTGAGCAAAAAGGGATTGAGACTGAGAGCGAAGAGCTCACTTGACAAGAGTTAAAAAATACTTTTTGGAGGACAGAAGGTTGGAGCTCTCAATCTATCAAGAGCCACAAGTGGCTCACATGTGTAATTCCTAGTACTATGGGAAGCTGGGGTGGGAGGATTCTTGAGGTCAGAAGTTCAAGACCAGCCTGAGCAAGAGTGAGAAGAGTCTCTATCAAAAATAGGAAAACTTGGCTCAGTGCCTACCACTCAGCAGCTAGGGCACCAGCCATATACACCAGAGCTGGCATGTTCGAATCCAGCCCAGGCCCACCATACAACAATGAAAACTACAATCAAAAACTATCCAGACGTTGTGGCAGGCACCTGTAGTCCCAGCTACTTGGGAGGCTGAAGCAAGAGAATCGCTTAAGCCAGGAGTTTGAGGTTGCTGTGAGCTATGAGGCCACAACACTCTACCCAGGGCAACAGCTTGAGATTCTGTGTCAAAAAAAAAAAAAAAAAAAGAAAACTTTACCAGGTGAGGTAGTATGTGCCTGTAGTCCTACCTACTTGGGAGGCTGAGGCAGAATTACTTGAGCCCAGGAGTTCAAGACTGCAGTGAACCAGGATGACACCACTGCACTCTAGCAAGGGCAACAGACTTGGTCTTAAAGAGAGAGCGAGAGAAAGCGCCTCATTGCTTGGGTTCCCAAGCCCTCAGCCCAAGCCAAATCCCCTAGCTCAGAGTCTCCACACCCTACCCCACTCCCCCAAAATACCTCAGATTGGCTATTTTTCCCCATAGGAAAGCAGCCAAAGCCACTTAGGTTGTGTTGAAACAAACAGGCAGTCCTAAAATTGTTGTGTAATTGTTGTTGTTGTTTTGTTTTGTTTTGTTTTTTGAGACAGAGCCTCAAGCTGTTGCCCTTGGTAAAGTGCTCTGCCATCACAGCTCACAGCAACCTCCAACTCCTGGGCTCAAGAGATTCTCCTGCCTCTGCTTTCCAAGTAGCTGGGACTACTGGGACTATAGGCACAGCCACAACACCAGGCTATTTTTGGTTGCAGCCATCGTTGTTTGGCGCCTGGGCTGGATTCCAACCAGCCAGCTAAGGTGTATGTGGTTGGTGCCTTAGTCGCTTGAGCCACAGGCACGGAGCCTAAAGTATAAGTTTTTATGAAGGCAATTTAGCAATATACATACAGAATTTTTAAAACATTTATACCTTTTGACCCACTAATTCCAGTTCTAGGAAATCTAGCCTATGGAAATCATCCAGTATTGTTTAAAAGGGGGAGAGGAAGGGGGCATGAAATCAAGTCGGCCTCCTAAATCAGCTTTAGCAAAAGAAAAGCAGCTTCTGGAGGCCGCATATAAACCTAGTTATATCTGCCTGGGAAAGGGTGAAGGCAATGTTTCAGGGAGGAATTGTGCAAGAGGTCCCAATAGAAAGTGCATAGGAGCACTGACAGGCTTCTTTTAGACATGGTCTAGCAGTCCCCCTCTCCTGACAGAGTCACCCCAGGGTAGGGAGGGAAGCACTCTGGGCATCACAAACCATCAACCAAATTAGCATTTCACTCTCAAGTATCAAAAGGAACTGTCATCTTCATCCCTTGTCAAATGGCAATTTATGATATCTGAATCAACACTTGATTTACCCGTAAATAAACAGAGGTTCAAATTTCTTCACTAAAGACCCCAGGCCTCCACCCAGTCACCTCCCCTACACTAGCTAGTGTGCTGTGCCTGAGTATCCTTCACACGTAAGGGTTTCGCTTCTGCACCTTCTCGTTGGTTATTTAACTCGTCTAGCACATCGGTCCAGATTCACCTACGAGTCAGGGACACATGGGCAGGCCTGGTTTCAAGTCCAGGGTCGCCTGTCCAACCCTCAGTTTCTTCTGCAGCTTATCTCCGAAGGCCAGCTTCTATTCTCACCTCAAAACCGAGGCGGCAGGTGACAGTGCCTCAGCTGTTCACTGAAGCCAAACAGCGAAGTAGCCTAGCCTGTGCACGCCAGAAAGGCCACCGGCTTCCGACACAACACTTCCCTTTGCTGCTACCCAGCAGGTCGAGGTACGCTAAGATCCTAATGGGACTGAGTTGACATTCTGCGGGTGGAAGTTACACACGCGCGCGCGAGCACACACACACCCCTCCGCAGGTTAAGGTGAGCTTGCCCGTTACTTCCTCTGCCACCTGCCTCGATTTTCCTGCTTGAATGATGGAGAAAGGATTATCACCACTGTTTCACGGGGCAAAAGAATAAGCACATCTTTTTTATTGAGTACCTATATCGTTGCTTCGCTACCTCTATTCCAACAATAAGCTTGGAAGGGAAGAATTATTTCTCTCTTCTGTTTATGATAAACTGACCCCTAGACATTAAATAACTTGCCCAAAAGTTTAAGTAGTAAGTCGCCCGTTGACCAGACAGGCCTTTCTAAATTCCCAGGGGAAAGAAGTGGGCGACAAGGCACAAAGGTGCTTATTCTCCTTCAGCCGCCTCCACTCCAAAGGCTACAGGTTCTCAAGGTGAGCATTCTCGCCCACACCCCCACCCCCACCCCCGGCATCGCACGGATTGGCTGGGGCACCTCAGGCGCCGGGCTCCGGACACGCCGTGATAGGTCGCGCGAGCCTGGGGGCGGGACTCACGCCGGACCCTCAGGACTCACTCGCTTATGCTGAGCGTCGATGCGGTGTTGGCCTCCTCCCAAGAGCGCGGCGCGGCGCTTGTTCTCGATGCGCTCGTTAATAGACACAGGCTGGCTGCAAAGGCTGCGGACCGCAGAGCGGAGACCGCTCGCTAGAACTTTGAGCCTTGCCCCAGCTACCGCCACCCGCATTGCTGCCGCCATTTTCAATCTACCAGTGCGCCTCAGAACGCATGTGCGTAAAGGGTGGGCAGGGCGCCTGCGCAGCCTTGGCGGACGCAACTAGCCTAGGGCCTGGGCTGCGGACTGTCCCTCAAAGCTAGGAATGGGAGTTCGAAGGTTAAGGCTACGCGGGGTGTCATGCAAAGAAAAACAATGGGACCTGCCTGAGGACTATACTTGTGGCTGCCTGGCTGCAGAGAAAGGAGCTTTGCTTTTTTTTTTTTTTTTTTTTTTTTTTTTGGCAGGGTCTAACTATGTCGCCTTCAGTAGAGTACTATGGCGTCCCAGCTCACAGCAACCTCAAACTCTTGGGCTTAAGCAATTCTCTTACCTCAGCCTCCCAGATAGCTGGGACTACAGGCGCCCACCACAGTGCCCGGATATTTTTTTGTTGCAATTGTCATTATTGTTTAGCTGGCCAGGGCTGATTGGAACCCTCCACCTTTGATGTATGTGGCTGGCGCCGAAACAACTGTGTTACGGGCGCCGCGCCTCCACTTTATAATTTGTTAAATGAACATTTGAAATACCAATAAAAAAATAAATTTCAACAAAAAATCCTGATAGATTGCCTGGCACAATTAGAACACTAGTAAGCCATAAGGGCTAAATTGACAGCTGCAAAACCCATAATTGAGTTCTAACTTTCCCCCACCTTTCTCCTCTACCGGTTGAGGCTGACAGGTGAGACTTTGTGGGGATGGAGTGTGTCAGTCTGTTATCAGCTTTTGAAAAGGGTGCACTGTGTTTTGTTTGAAATGGAATTTGTGAATAGTTGCCCCGCTCAACAGTATTTTTCAATTCTGTCTGCTAAACGCCCATCGTGTAAAAGAAAAAAGAAAAGCAAGAGATAGGAGGCTGAGGCAAGAGAATCGCCTAAGCCCAGGAGTTGCAGGTTTCTGTGAGCTGTGACGTCACAGCGCTCTACCCAGGGCTATAAAAATGAGACTCTGTCTCTAAAAAAAAAGAAAGAAAAGCAAGAGCATGCTGAAAGAAAATAGTTTTCTTCCTGCTGAAGATGATTTGTTTGCTTTTTAATACTGCAATATTTTGTATCAAATTCAAGAAATTCATTGTTGATGGGCGGCTTCCATAGCTCAGTTGGGTAGGGCACCGACCACATACACCAAGGCTGGCAGTGTATGTGACACAATGACGACTGCAACAACAACAATAAAAGAAATAGCCAGGCATTGTGGTGGGTGCCTGTAGTCCCAGCTACTTGGGAGCCTAAGACAAGAGCATCACTAGAACCCAAGAGTTTGAGGTTGCTGTGAGCTGTGACACCACAGCACTCTACCCAGAGTGACATAGTGAGACTCTGTCTCAAAAAAAAAAAAAAGAAAAAAGAAAGAAATTCATTGCTCATCGGCACTATGATACTCATAAGGACCACAAATATTTTAAATTAGAGGGAGGGGTGTGATGGATTGGATTGCAGAAACTAAAAGATGAACAACAAAAGCAAACAATTATTTCAAGCAGCAATAAGACCTGGAAATAATGCCATTGAAGCAACTTATAAAGTAGCTTATATACACAAAAAGAAAGGGGCTCGGCACCTGTGGCTCAATCGGCTAAGGCGCCAGCCACGTACACCTAGGGTGGCGTGTTCCAATCCCCAGCCCGGGCCCGTCAAACAACAATGATGGCTGCAACCAAAAAATGGCCGGGCGTTGTGGTAGGCGCCTGTGGTCCCAGCTACTTAGGAGGCGGAGGCAGGAGACTCGCTTGAGCCCAGGAGTTGGAGGTTGCTATGAGCTGTGATGCCATGGCACTCTACCCAGGGGGACAGCTTGAGGCACCGTCTCAAAAAAAAAAAAAGAAAGGGAGGTCATTCAGTGATGTAGAAGTTGTGGAAAAAATGCATCGTCAAAGTGGTAGGATGCTTAGACCCCGATAACATTTCAAAGTACAAACAATTTTTCCAAGAAGAATCCTGACTGGTGGGCAGCATGAATTAGCCTTCAATTTAACACAATAATTTTTTGAAATCAAAGAAAAATATATCTTCTTCAGTCACTTCAGATGAATCAACTGACACTACTGACTTGGTGCAGGTTTACACTTCATTCAGGTCATAATAGAAGATTTTCCTTGCTACCCAACGTTACTCATTTTGGGTACTCTTACAAAGAGAATGCAGGAAATAGGGAATAGATAGGTACAACAACTTTCAAGATAAATGTGGTTAAGTGGGACTGAATGTGATAAATTTAGTGAGTGTATGTACAGGTGGTTGCCTTCCATGACAAGAAAACATGAAAGGTTTATTACAGAGATTTTAAAAAAGGATTAACAAATCCAAATGCTCTCATTTCTTTTCACTGTTTTCTTCCATCACCAAAATCTGTGTGCTAAAGTTACTACTTTAAGTGACCCTTTGAGTTATAAGTATTGTTAACTATATTCACACGAATGCATTATGGCATTGTCAGTTTCATAACATGCTAAAGTGGATGGATGAGGTATTCAATATAGATTTGCCATATCATTCTAAAGTGTGTTGACTATCACAGGGACATGTATTGGCCAAAATTTGATCTCTGTGAGAACCGATGTTAAATTTTATGAAGATCAGAATCAATAATGAGAATTATTGAAAGAAGTTTTCTATAGGAATGCAGCATTTTTGAGTCATATTTCAAAACAATTTGAATATTTCTCTGTGAAGTAAAACTAAATCTATATGTGATAGTGCGGGGTAAAAAAAAAAAAACTTTTTTTAAAAACACTCCCTCAAACGAAAATTTTGGATGAATATTTTCCCCAGTTAGCAAAGGTCTTTGGAGAGCTGGATAATATAAGCAAATCACTATGAGAATATGCAGCTGTCAAAGACCTATTAATTAGAAAGTACAGGCTAGGCTCATGCTTGTAATCCTAGTATTCTTGGAGGCTGAGGCAGGAGGATTGCCTGAGCTCACAAGTTTGAGATCACCCTGAGCAAGAGCAAGACCCTTTCTGTACTAAAAATAGAAAAACTAAGCAGGCATCATGGTGAGTGCTTGTAGGCCCAATTACTTGGGAGGCTGAAGCAAGAGGATCACTTGAGCCCAAGAATTTGAGGTTGCTGTGAAGTATGGTGCCACACCACTCTACCCAGGGCGACAGAGTGAGACTCTGTCTCAAAAAAATTTAAAAGAAAGAAAGAAAATATGATGAAAGTGTCACTGGCTTTGAGAATCATAACATCAACACTCAAATTAGCATTTCAGCCTCACCTAGTTGATATCATCAAGGCATCTAAAGATCTACAAAATAAATTGATTGAGCTCTCAATACATAACATTTTAGGATCTTTGATGCCAAGAAAGATCCAATGAAATATATAAAAATTCAGTAGAATACCTATGCCTTTGGCAACATGCCAGAAGAAATGCTTTCTTGCTTTTCAACCACTCATGGCTGCAAATCTATATTCTCCTACCTAACTGAAATTAAGATGTCCTAAGGTCACAAATGACTAATACCCATCTAGAAGATAGACTGAAATTGGACCTGCATGCTGCAACCAAACATTCAATGCTTTCCAACAAGAAGCAGACACAAAGGATTAGTTAACTTTAAAATTAACAAGTAGTTTCATTTTCTGAAATTATTAAGTACATAAGAATGAGATTTTTACAACATAATATACATTTTAAAGTATATCTAATTAAAGTTTCTTGAGTACTGCCTTATCTGATTTTAGCTAAATTAAAGTGGCCTTCCAACGTGAAAATGTTTCCCACCCTTGACCTAGAGTCCAGGGATCCTCAAACTTTTTAAACAGGGGGCCAGTTCACTGTCCCTCAGACCGTTGGAGGGCCGGACTGTGGACCCTGGGATGAGTCAGCTGCTAAGCAGGACAGGCAGCAGCAGCAAAACCCCCCAGCAAGCCAGATAAATGTCCTAGGCAGGCCACATGTGGCCTGCAAGCCGTAGTTTGAGGACACCTGACCTAGACCCTTAGCTTTGTCATCCTACTTCCCCCAGGAAATTAGTAAATAATAAGAATTAACCAACATTTATTGAACATTTTTCCGGGTATTGCTTTTTGCAGTTACTATGCACTAACTTATCCTGATTTCACAGATGAGTCAAATAATACACAGAAAGGGAGAGCAATTTGGTCAAGAGCCAAGACTGAAGATGTGGTGGAATCAGGCTTCCAACTCAGGGACATATTATGTGCCAGATATTAAGCACAGGACCCCTAATCTCTACTGAGTGATCTCAAAGCATGGACCCTGTTAAAGAAAAGTTATTCATTCACTTGTTAAAAAGGTATAATGCAGCATTTATTCAGGACAATGTGATAGAGATAGGAACCGCTGCAATAGTTTGGTAGTAAGGGAGAAAGATTGGGCTCAACTCTGAAAATAACAACAAAAAAAAGTGAAAATTTGTAGCCAAGGAGCAGGTGGAAGTCAGTGGATGGAAAACTAATAAAGGAAATAATCAAGGGTAAGATGCAAGTCTGGCAAAATCCACCTAACGGGATTTTATTTTTTTTTTTGGCAGTTTTGGCTGGGGTCAGGCTCAAACCCACCCACCCACCCCCCAGTATATGGGGCCAGCACCCTACTCCTTGAGCCACAGGCGCCACTCTGTTTTTGTTTTTCTTTAGACAGAGTCTCACACTGTTGCCCCAGGCTAGAGTACCATGGTGTCCCTAGCTAATAGCAACCTCAAACTCCTGGGCTCAAATGATCCTCTTGCCTCAGCCTCCCAGAGTGCTAGGATTACAGGTGTGAACTACTAGGCCTCACCCCTGCTGTGATTCTTTCTGAGGGCAGCCCAGGGTGATCAGACATGACCAGGGGGATGGCAGAGGCCAAGGAACCCAAATTAGTCAGGGAGAGTGATCAGATATCAAGGGTGGAGTATTCTCGCTAAACTGACTTAACAGGATTCTTGCTACAACTGGACTCTACAAAGAAAAGTATGAGGGCCCAAGGTCAGGCCTAGTCAAAAAGAGGGCTCAGAAGAGACTGAGCAAAGTGTAGTCAAAGAAAGAATCCTATCAATCCAGCAGCTTTAGTGTCCTTGGAATGAGTTGGAAATGCAAACTCTCAAAAGCTCAGATTTTACCCCAGAGTGACTGAATTAGAAATGCCGGGGTGGGGGGCAGTGATCTGTTTAGCAGATGACCTTTAGATGATTCCTATGCTTGCTAAAGTTTAAGAACCCTGCTCTAAGGGGTTTGAAATTTGTACTGTTGTGAGCTTGTCCATCTGTTTTCCCATCTAACGGGCAGGTCTTCAGGGCAAAGGACAAAGTGTATATTTCTCATTCTTAGCCACAGAAGACTGCTAAAGTTGATCATTAGCCTTTCCAAGATCCAACACACAGCCAGAGCCTTCATAAAGTTGAAATGTTGACCCTGGGCCTAAATGCAATTCATTTCAGCAAACATTTATTTATTTATTTTGTCCTTTTTTATTGTTTGGGATTCGTTGAGGGTACAAAGAATTAGGTTACACTGATTGCTTTTGTTAGGGAAAGTCCCTCTTTTAATTGTGTCCCACCCCCAAGAGGTGTGCCATACACCATAACCCCCCAACCACTCCTGCCTCCCCTCTCTCCACTTCCTCCTTCCCCTACCCCTTACCTTGTCTTAGATCATGTACTGCCTTCATACTAGAATTGAGTACATTGGATTCTTGCTTCTCCATTCTTGTGATACTTTACTAAGAAGAATGTGTTCCAACTCAATCCAAGTTGATACAAAAGATGTAAAAATATGAAACATTTCAGGAATTTGCATGTCATCCTTGCACAAGGGCCATGCTAATGTGTGCTCTGTATCATTCCAATATGTGCTGCAAAGTGAGCACAAACATTTATTTTTTAATATTTTCATTAACATCACTTATACCCTAGAAATAAATTCATGTCCTTAAAAAAACTTTTCAATAATTCACAAAATCCATCCTTATTTTTTGAGTTAACAAGGCTGAATTTTATAAATACAATAGAGGGCAGCGCCTGTGGCTCAGCAGGCAGGGCGCCAGCCCCAGTTACCGGGTGGTAGGTTCCGACCCGGCCCTGGCCAAACTGCAACAAAAAAATAGCCAGGCATTGTAGTGGGCACCTGTAGTCCCAGCTACTTGGGAGGCTGAGGCAAGAGAATCACCTAAGCCCAGGAGTTGGAGGTTGCTGTGAGCTGTGACACCACAGCACTCTACCAGGGGTAATAAGGTGAGATTCTGTCTCTTAAAAAAAAAAAAAAAAGAAGTGCGATAGAAATTTCTGGAGGTTTTTCTCCCCGGCAGAAGGCCTTCTCAGTGGTTTCTAAGACACAGCTTTTTGTTTTGATGCCGTTCTTCATTTGAAGGGGTGGTGCTCAGCACTCCGTTTTCTCTCCTTCCAGGATCATTTTGTTCAAAACCATAAGCTCCTGATGGAGTCAGCTGCCATATAAATTTGTTCACCTGCTCAAGTTCCCTGAACCTCATATAGGAGATGTCTGCTTTCTTTTTTCCAACATCTCTGTCCCCTGCATAGATTTGTTTTATGCCTGTATTCTTAATTAAAGGTACACATTCATCATGTGGACACTTTGTCACAAAAATCATGCTTCTTTCTTCTGGTTTTATTTGACACCTAAATATCAAGGTATTCTCTTTTGTGTGTATAATGTATCTGGATTGTCTTTATATCTCTGTCTTTCTGCTTGTCATCCACATGTGGGAAGTCAGCATACTTGTATCCAGCAGGAAAAGCATTATAACCACATCCTATGAAGTACATAGCACCTTCCATCCCAATGTCTACATTTCCCTTCTGCCCAGATGACTGCTCCAACTCCTGTTTTATGATCCTCAGTTCAATATGCCAATAACCTGGCATGAACCATATAGTGCCTTGTAATTTCTTCTGGCAAACTTTCATTAATCTGTTCTAGGTTGCTACAGTAAAACCTGAAGTGTTTATAGTTAGGTACACTGGAAGCTACTGTGGCCAAAAGTAGGACAAGGTCTTTCATGTTTTGCCTTAGATTGCTAAACTATGGATTTTCACATAGGTTCTCCAAACCTGTAGTCACCAGTATTTGCTTATGCATATCTTTATTTGAAACCAAAAATAACATTTCATATTCCTTTATTCTTTCTTGTTTATATTCAGAGAAAAAAGTCAATGTTAGCATCTGGCAATATTTTTGGAGTTTTTTGAATAAAGTTACATTTGTAAGAGCTCTCCTCTACAAACTGCACCATATAACACACCAAAAGCTGAAATAAGACAGACACATGGACCTGACTATTTGACTTCAATCTTTCCACTGCTTTGGCATCTGACTTTGCATCCTCGGAACTAGAAGCCTTAGTAAGCAAACTTATTTCTGGATCAACGGGCCAATATGAAATTTGGTTAACTCCAGCATTTGCAATCATTTTTAAACAAGCAGAACATTGTTTCTGAAAAATAAAGATCATGGTTTTTTAGCTTTGACCCATGTTTAATAACAGCATTGCCTAGCATGTGAATCTTCAGTAGAACAGTGGAGACCAACAATTTTTATGTTTTTCACCACCACAAGACCAGTTCTCTTCACTCAACTCCCAGAAGACTGAATCTTTCAGTCAATCACTGCTCTGGATCTTAATTTTCCTTTGCTTCACTAACATCTTTGGCAAGTCACCTATATAATCCTGGGTTTTGTCAGTAGATAATACTGGCTACTTCTTCATTATCTCCTAAGGATCCATGCTTTCCCTCTTCATTTTTCTGAGACTTTTGCCTTTGGGCTTCTCTTGGGAAGAGCTCCATCCAGAGACTGAGCAGAGTGAAAAGACTGACTTTAGAAAGTCTTGATATTTGACTGGACTGGGTGCTGACTGACCGCCTGGCCTCTGCACTCTCCACACTTTTCATCTGCCCTGCTTCTTTTATCCCAAGCCTAGCATCCTCTGCTGCCCAGGAAACCTTTCCCTATCAGGCAGGGTCTTGGCCCCAGCAGCTCCCCCTCTCGCCTCCTCCCAGCAACTATAAAGCAACAGGCCACCAGGCACAGCCAGATGATGCCTAAGCCCACCTACTGCCACTTCCGGGGCACCTTGAATGACTTTCTGCAAACATTTTTGAGCATCTACTATGTACCAAAGACTAAACATCAGTACTGATTGCAGTTCCTGGAGTAGGAATTGTTCACCTAGATACACAGGGAAGTGCTCTCTCTCTTACACACACACACACACACACACACACGCGTTGTGTTCCCAGCTTTTCAAAGAATGGAGGTAAATAAAACTAGAAAACAAGAAGGGAATTAGATTGTGAAGTGTCTTGCCTTGTCTAATACCGGTATGGACTACCACCTGTGCCAGCAGAGAGGGTTCTTACCTCTGAGCAAGAAAGAATTTAAACTCAGGGTCACATACAAAACAAATTTATTAAAGACAGAGTATAGAAAGCATAGTACATCCTTAAAAGATACTAGAATGGACTGGACTATGCCAATAAGGAAAAATACCACCCCAGGGCTAGGGTCTCTCCTCTTATGCTAATAGATAATAATATGCTAAGTTAGGGTGGAATATTCATGAGTTTTCTGGGATATGGGTGGGAAGTTCCTAGAACCAGAACCCTTCCCTTTATTGACTTTATACATGCAGGGGAACTTCCAGGGTTGCCATGACATTTATAAACTGTCATGGTATTGGTGGATGTGATTTTTTTAGTATGTTAATGAAGGTAGTTCACTTAGGGACACTGTTGCCTCAACTGTGCACATGCCTCAATTAAAGGAATTCCCCCTTTTACCTTAAATAAAGATATAACTAAAGTAAAGTAACTGAGAGTTCCTATTGGTTACATTTATCTTAGCTAAGCAAACTCACATTCTTGTGACTTTCTTATCCTGTTGACCTCCTTATCCCTGCCCTAACTGCCTGCAGGGTGTCTGACTTCTATCTTATGTCCAGAAATTGGGACTTTCTTTGGGCCAGGGACCACAGGACTCCCTTGTCCTACAGAGCCCTGTAGCTTCCTCTCATAAAGAACATTCCATCTTGGGTTAAGATTTTTTAGCTCTCTTCTGAGCTAGACTCCCCAATCAGAGGGCAGGGGCTGCAGCTGTCTTGCTCACCACTGTGGCCGCTACACCTGAAGGGAGGAAGGCCTTCAGAATACATTTGTGAAATTGAATAGAGCTAGAAAATAGGCAGTTGCACGTAGGTTTAGAAGTTTTCACCTACTCCTAGAGTCCTTTCAGGCTCTGCTCATCATCTCGTCCAGGAAGTACTTCTCAATTCTCCCTTTGCTTATGTTGGGGTAAGTATTGGTCCCTCGGGGAAGCAAGGAAGTTTTTTTCTTATTTGACTTTAAATAACCAATGCTGCTCACACATGTAATGCTAGCACTTTGGGAGGCCAAGTTGAGAGGACCGCTTGAGGCTAGGAATTTGAGACCAGCCTGAACAAGATAGGCAAACCCCATCACTATAAAAAAAAAAAATAGAAAAATTAGCTGGGTGTGGTGGTGCACACCTATAGTTTCAGCTATTCAGAAGGCTGAGGTAGGAGGATAACTTGAACCCAGGTTTGAGACAGTAGGGCTGAAAATCTAAAGTCCCTTCCTCTGAATAACTCTAATTCCATTCACAGGCTGCCCAAAGTTGCTGGCAGAAGTCACAAATGTCATATTAGTTGTTTTAATTCCTAGGGCTGCTGCAACAAATTACCACAAAGTTGGTAGTGAAACAGACCTTTATTCTCTCACAGTTCTAGAAACCAGGAGTCCAAAACCAAGATGTCATCAAGCCTCTCTCCAAAGGCTCTGGGAAAGAATTCCTTCTTGCCTCTTCTAGCTGCTGGTACCTTGGGTGTTCCTTGTTTTGAGACAGCATGACACCAATCTCCACCTCCATCTTCCTATGGTCTTCTTCCCTATGTCTCCATGTCTATGACCTCCGTCTCTATTTTTGTTAGGATACTAAGCACTGAATTTAGGGCCCATTCTAAATCTAGGATGATCTCATCTAGCAATGCTTAATTTAATTACATCTGCAAAGACCCTATTTCCAAAGATCATATTCACAGGTACCAGGACTTTGGGTTTGGACAGAATTCAACCCACTATACTAGATCACTGAAGATTCTTGCCTTGATATTCTCCCACTCTAATTTTGCATGTCCAAATCCCATGTATTTTGCTCCAAACACCATTTCTTCTATAATTTCTCGGTTACAAGCACTTCTTCTTTCTCTAAACTCCTATCCTTTTTTCTTCTTCTTCTTCTTTTCTTTTGCAGCTTTTGGCCAGGGCTGGGTTTGAACCCACCACCTCTGGCATATGGGGCCGGTGATACTCCTTTGAGCCACAGGCACTGCCCACTCCTATCCACTTTTTGTTCCTCATTTATATCTTTTTATCAAGTTCTACTTTTTAATAGTGTTATCTATGTAAGAGTGACTTACACTTTCTCTGGTTACCCAGGAAGCAGGAAGTATAAACTTCTGGTCACAAAACTTCACATTAGAATCTTTGTTTGGCTAGAATTATTTATGTTGCTCCTGCTGAATATGCAGACCTGGCCCCTCGATACTAAACGTCCCTGTCTCTTAGCTTTCTGTCTTCCTACTTCTTTGCTTCTCCCTTGCCCCAATCCTCTGCTCAACAACCTGCCCCTTCTCTACTTCTACCTCTCAGTCTCCCAAATCCCTTCAGGCTACCACTGTCTTCCTAATTCTTTTCTCTACCCAGTTTAGTCTGGTTCTTAAGACTTTCTCCTACCTTCCCTCCAAGCCCTCTAGATATCCTTCACTTTCTTGCTTATCCTGATGGCATCAGTTCCCTTCCTTCTGATACCCAGCATGCTTTCCATTCCATAACATTACTGCATTCTTCTTTTGTTTTCCCATAGTCCCTACCTCTGTAATAATACCTCCTTGATATATTGCATTAAAATTACTTCTTCAGATTTTTCTGATGACCTCATCCTTTCTACTCACAGTATGCTCCAATTCTGTTTAGATTTATTCCTGAGTGGAATGCAGTAGCCTGTGCCTGTAGTCCCAGCTACTGGGAAGGTGAGACAGGAAGATCACCCCAAGAGTTCAATGCTGTGATGTATTATGATCATACCTGGGAATAACCATGGCACTCTAGCCTGAACATAGTGAGACCTTATCTCAAAAAATGATTTATACCTGGTAATGGGGTTGAGATATATGCTTTCAGACCTATAATATAATAGGTCACCCTTGAGTCGAGAAAGCCCTTTCCCATTTCAACTAAAATATCCTTAGTGATTCTCTCCATTTCTGGATGTTAATACTGTATAAAATTTAAGCTAAAGTTTACCCATTATATATGAAATATTCTTCTTTTTTCTTTCATCCTTCTTTTTCCTATCCATCTCTAGATACACAAAATTCTAAGACAGGAGTCATAGTACTAGATTAATAATTTTTTCTTTTAACTTTCCTGTTTTTTCTTCATTATTTCTGCTGTATTTCTAAAAGGCTTACAAACTATGATAATTTCATAATTATTTCTGTTATAATGGGTGATTTTGAGTTTTTTGTATGAATTATGCTACTCTAAAGCAATTAAAGTTAACATCTAGAAAATGGAAAAAATAGGCTATTTATATATGACTCTCACTGGATTATATGCTTATTCAGGGTATGGACTCTAGCATTTTTATTTCTGTTTTTCCAATACCCAATAGTTCCTGGTACATGGAAGGTATTCAATCACTGAATGAACTTTCTTGCTACTCCAGTTTCTCTGGGAAGGGGGAATTATCTGACCCTCAGCTCCATCAGTAGAGGAACCTTCTTTCCCATGAAGGATGGGAAACCGATCTAGTCTCCCAAGGGTGGTATTGACATTTGCAAAGTATTCACTGGGGAACAACAACAGTAATAAAAACAATTACTTTCCTTTGGGGTATAGCTAATCCCATGCATTGCTCCCCCCAGTTTTAACTCGTAATTAATGCAAGTGTGACCTCAAGTGAATGAGAATAGGAATGAAGTTTAAGCAGAAGCATCTTAGACTTCAGTACAGTTTAAGGAAGTCAGCAAGAAAGCTAAATGAAATGACACTACACTGTGCCTTCCCCTTTTAAACTTGGCTTGTTGTTTTGGAAAGAAAGAAAAAAAGACATAAGGAGGGAAAGGAAAAGAAAAAGTGAAGAGAAAAACAGTACTATTTAAAGACTGTTTGAAAGCTTAGAAAATTGCTGCATCAACAGAGTTTTCCTTACTAACCCTTTATATGTAAGAAAGGATTGAGTAAATACTGATGCAGTCCTTACTCCAGAATCAGCACTATGATAATTGCAAGTTGGTAAAAGGCTTCTGGTACAATGGAAAACATGCTTTGGTGCCATAAAAACTGAATTCCAAATGACAGAAATAATGAGTGTGACTGGGAAAATCAGTTAATCTTTTTGACTTAGGTATTCCAACTTGTAAAATGGCAGCAATAATACTGACCCTACAGAACAGTTGGAAGGATTAAATTAAGTGAGATAACATATCTGTATTAAGCACTCAATGCTTAATAAAGATAATCCCACTCTATCTTGGGAGGCAAATCCCACTCTATCTTGGGAGGCAAGTCCAGTGAAGATGGGAGAAATATTATAGATGGGAACTGATCCTGAAATACAAAAGGAAGAAAATTAATTACTGAAAGGAAGGAATTGCCAAACAGGTTGGAGAAGAGTCAAAGGCAGGCAAGATAATCTAGATGCAAGAAAACACAGATAAGATCATGCTACCAGAACAGTCTGGTTATGATATGGACCTAACTACCACTATTGACAGACCTTGCTGCCACTGCTTCTGAATTCTCAAGTGTATACCACCACTGTGCCTAGTTTTTATAATGTCATGTATATTTGCCTCACTCCTCCATTCATAGTCTTGAGTGGGAACATCAGATTGGCAGAGAGTAAGTATCATGCTCACATCCTAGCATAAGGTGGATCTAGCCCATTTGGCATCAAGGGCCCCATAAATGGAGGACTCCCTATAAACAGAAGAGAGATAAGATGAAGAGTAGCCAAGAAAAGGACAAATTATCTCTACAAGATAATCTCTGTAAGATCTCTGTAAGAGTAGCCAAGGAGACTCGGCGCCTGTGGCTCAATCGGCTAAGGCGCCAGCCACGTACACCTAAGGTGGCCAGTTCAAATCCCCAGCCTGGGCCCGCCAAACAACAATGATGGCTGCAGCCAAAAAATGGCCAGGCGTTGGGGTGGGCACCTGTGGTCCCAGCTACTTGGGAGGCGGAGGCAGGAGACTCACTTGAGCCCAGGAGTTGGAGGTTGCTATGAGCTGTGATGCCATGGCACTCTACCCAGGGGGATAGCTTGAGGCTCTGTCTCAAAAAAAAAAAAGCATGGTATTGGCACAAAAACAGAGAGGTAGATGTATGGAACAGAATAGAAAGCCAACAGATAAATCCAGCTACCTACCGTTACCTTATATTTGATAAACCAATTAAAAACATTGAATGGGGAAAAGATTCCCTATTTAA
>CAUYQV010127071.1:0-27752 GCA_963574575.1 Galagoides demidoff
GTTGAGTATTACCCTTAACAAAAATGAAGTGACCATCCTTATCTTTCCTTACTTTTGCTGGTTTAAAGCCTATTGTATCTGTGAATAAAATTGCAACACCTGCTTTTTTCTGATTTCCATTTGACTGAAATATAGATGACCATCCCTTTACCCTGAGTCTATATTTATCTTTTAAGGTAAGATGAGATTTTTGTATGCAGCAGATATCTGGCCTGAGTTTTTGTATCCAGTCAACCGACCTGTGCCTCTTTAGAGGACAATTTAAACCATTCACATTAATTGAGAACATTGATAAGCCCGCTAGAATTTTGGGTATTGAGTTTTTTTAAAGTCCAGTGGACATTTTTAATCCTTTCACTGCTGTGGAAGTTGGAATTTGATCAAAAATTTCTGAGTGAGTTTATTTTGGTGGTAGAGATTGTGTTTGTCATTGTAGAGGCTGGGTATGAGAATATCCTGGAGAGCTGGTTTAGTTATGGCAAATTTCTTCTATATGTGTATGTCATTAAAGTATTTGAATTCTCCATCATAAATGAAACTGAGTTTAGCTGCATACAGGATCCTGGGTTGAAAATTATTTTGTTTTAGAAGATTAAACGTTGATGACCACCCTCTTCTAGCTTGAAGGGTTTCAGCAGAGAGATCTGCAGTCATTCTAATATTCTTCCCCTTATAGGTTATGGTTGTTTTATGTCTGGCTGCTTGCAGAATTTTCTCCTTTATATTAACTTTGGTGAAGTTAATTATAATGTGTCTGGGAGATGTCTTATTTGAGTTGAATTGTGCTGGGGTTCTGAAACTGCTATTTGAATTTCAGAATCTCTTGGCATGTCTGGGAAGTTCTCTTTGATTATCTCATGGATTAGAGCATCTGGGCCTTTCAAAGCCACCTCATCGCCTTCAAGAATTCCTGTAATGCGAATATCTGTTTTCTTTGAATTATCCCAGAGCTCTCTGAGAGAATGATCTGTTTTTCCCTCCACTTCTCTTCCTCTTTGAGCATTTGGAGCGTTCAAAAGCTTTGTCTTCAATGTCAGAAATCCTTTCTTTTGCCTGCTACAATGTGTTACTGAGGGATTCTACTATATTTCTCAGTTCTTTGAGGGCTGCAAGTTCTTGTCTCAATTTGACAAAATTTTTGATTTTGTCTTTGAATTCATTGAATTCTTGAGACAACTTTTGAAATGCTCCTTGAGTTTCTAATTTGAACTTTACCTCCATTTTATTAATCTTATTTGCAATCCAAATTCTGAATTCAATTTCTGACATCTCCACCATTTGTTTATGAATGGGATCTTCAGTTGTGTCCACCATTTTGTTCCTTGGGGGAGTTGATCTGCTCTATTCATGTTGCTGGAGTTTTTCCGCTGATTCTACCCCATGATTATTTTACACTGTTGGCTATAAGTGAGCAAATAAGGTGAAGTTGGGTTGGGGGCTCCTGGAGTAGGGATTAACCAGCTCTTTGCCCAAGAGCTAGAACTAGTGTCTGTACCTTTCCCCTAGAGCTTTGCAAAGGACCCATACAATGCTATGGTCTGAGACACTGGGAACCTGCTTGGTTTGGTGGGGCTAAGTGGCTCTGTCTTGTTTTCAGCTAGTCTCTACCCAATCCTAGTGAATCAGTAACTCTGGGTTGAAGTATCAGCTGGGGAGAAATACCAGCAACTAAGTCATCCCACCCACCTTAGGCAACAACTGGAAAAGGAAAATTAAACCTTCCACAACCATACACCCAGGGTACTACTTTGGATAGTCCTCGGGTGATTGGCCCAGGTCAAGAGTTCCAAATCAATTGTCCCAGTCAACTCTCAAGTGGGAGAGTTCAAAAGGTCTTGAGCAACTAGATAGCAGGGGTCTGCTGGCAACTTGTGTATGACTTGCTCCAGTGCTCCATGGAGTCAGAAGGACCCACTCAACAATGAATTAGTCTGGGAAGGTTGATGCCTCCTTCCCCACCTTGCATCTCTGTCATACCCAGTCACTGGTAACTGTGAGTGTTCTTGGAGCCTCTGATAGGAGACACAGGGAAAAGGAACTGCAGACAGGATGATTGATTTGAAGGGAGGTCGAGACTCGCTCTGGTCAGCAACCTGGCCTAACTTTACTGATTATCTTATATACTTTCAAACATTCAGTAAGAATTTAACACAGATACAAAGAAGTAAAGTAACATTAGGAAGCTACTATTAAGATTACAATTCAGTGTGAAGGCTGAGGAACACATATACAATTGCTTTTGTTTAGATAAAAACATAAAGGAGACTGACTGTCTGTTCTTGCTGGCCCAAACCGAAACTAAAGATTATAATGTTAATGAAGGAAGAAGACAGAGAACAGAACCCAACACTCAATGACATGTTTCCCAGCTCCCAGCTGCACCCCGGCCTGATTCTCCAGGACCCCTTTCAAAGATATTCTGCATATTTCTGCATATCTATAGGCAGGTGCAGAAGCTCGATCTTTGAAGAAATCTTTCTCAGAATCAATCTCCTGGGGGAGCACATTGATGCGAACTGCCATGTCTGAGCATGGGGTGCTTATCTCTACAGGTAACCCCTCAGGGCTGTGACCCAATTCTCTCCAATGAGCAGATACTCTAGGAGTTTGTGCCTACCTGAGTCACAGGGAGTTCTGTCTGTCTTCTGCCAGACCACTGTACTCTGCCACCAGCTGGCATGGGTAGCTGAAGGATGACAACCTCAGGTGCTTAATGGAAGCTGGCAAGATTTACTCAGTTCCTGCCCCACCCCAGATTGATGTTGCTGCCACTTATATACTTGCAGAATTAGTGTTTCCTATCCTGGCTGTATTCCCCTGTGGACCAAGCTTTGTTTGAGTTCACAGAAACTGAATCTCTGCCCCACCCTTAGTTGCTGCTGTTGCTCCAATTCTCACAGAGCTGGCATCTCTATCTAGCTGCAGTCTGTGTTGGGGCGGGCACAGTTAAAACTCACACACAGCTTTCAGTTCCTATCTCTCCCTGGGCTGGTACTTGCACACAGCTCTCAGTGTCTGTTTCTCCTTGGGCTGGTGCTATTGCTGCTTTTGTCTCAGCTATGTTCCCCTGAGGGCCAGGTGCTTCTTAGGCTTACTAAAGCAGCACTTCTGACTCAGTCCCACTCTGGGAGTATGCTGTCTCTGCACGCATGTATTCTAGTCTCTGTCCCCGCCATGAGACAGGGGCCCCACAGGCAGGTACCGCCTCAGGCATACCTTTTACTCATGGGGCCTGTTTCTGTCCTAGATCTGTTCCACCAGTGGCTGCCACTGGTTGTCAAGAGAGATAGGGAGTGTCTCTCCAAAATATCCTGAGGGGTGAGAGCCCTATTGTTCCTGCCACTGCTGCTGCTGCTCTGTGCCACGGGGTACCACTTTTCCCTCTCCCTCTTGGTCCACAGTCTTATCTTTACCCCTGTGTCACAGAATCAGCATAGACCTGCAATAGCTCATGCCTTGTACACACCTTTCAAGAAAATGCCCCAAAATCTGGACTCCATGGGGACAGATTTCTAGACCTTGGGGTGAGAGTGGATGGGAGTGCTGGGAGTTCAGAATTGCAGGTAGAGAATATATACAATTTTATGACTGGTGGGAGAGTGCCACTAGTGTTGGTGGATCCTCTCTGGGGAAGGAGTTCTGGTTTTTAGAGGATCTCTCCCATGGGATAAAATAGGAGGATATCAGAACTCTGCCTGCTTGTTTGTAGAAAGTATACTACAAGCTGTTTTCATGGGGGAGGGGACTCCCATCTGCTTGGCGACGGATTTTTTACCTATCGTTTATTTCCTTGGGGTTGAAGCTCATCTGAGCAGGGTTGTTATGCATTCTTCAGCCTTCTCTCTTGGCTCAGCTTAAAACCATCAGCTTACTTGCTAAACTTCTGTCCTTTAACTCTCTGTCTGGATGGGAGCCTCTGTGGAAAGCTGGCTCCAGTAGGGCATCTTGCCTCCACCCCTGAGCCTGATTATGTACTTTAATGCACAAAAGTTTTTAATTTTGAAGTCTAATTTTGTATTTTTTCTTTTGCTTTTGATGTCATATCCAAGAAATGATTGGTAAATCCAGTAGTCTTTGATCCACTTTGAGTTACGTTTTGTATATAGTATAAGGTAAGTGTCCATCTTTCTCTTTTTGCATGTGGTCTCTATTTTTTCATGAGAAGAATATTATTTCACTCCTTCCTGGGGGGTTGCCCTTTCTTTATCTCTGTTTTTTACATTTCAGGCCTATTTGTTGGTCTCCTTTATGGGTGATATTACCAGTTACTCCTCTTTTACTTTACCAGCAATATCATAAGGCTGCTTCTCTTTTACTACTTATAACTTTCCCATTTTTTCTTTTCTTTGTTGTGGCTCCTGTTTCACCTGTCAACTTATTACTTGAGTCTGTAAATAGTGGGTGGTTTGATGTATTTATTCATCAAATGTGCATAGACAGAATTGCAAACCAAGAGAACAAAGCAATTGGGACAAGAAATCCAAAGAAAAACTCTTAGGCTTCATTTCCTGCACCCTCTTTCCTCGAGCTCCAGCTGCTTATTAAACATCTCTATGTGGCTGCCCCACACTGGACTCAACAGCTGCCCTTCTCTATTTCCACCTCTAAGGATGGCTCCATGACCTAGTTAACAATCCAAGTCAGAAACCTCGGAGAGTTTGTGGACTTCCTTCCTCTTCTCAACCATCAGCAGTCTATGGATGTGGATCCCTGACACTTCTTATGTCTGTCCTGTCTTTAACTCCAGTGTGCCCTCGCATGGCTGTGCTGCAGGGTCAAGCTACTCCCTTAGTGTATGGCTGCCTCACTTCCCTCTATGACTACACATTGCTGTCACAGTGATTTTTATAATGTCACCATTTTCTGAGGGTCCTGGCTATCTCATCTTCAAAATTCTCCTGTTCATTTTTTGGTTCATCTATTTACTCATTTTAAAAAATTCTTTTAGAAGTTGTAATGTCCAGCTCATTACATTGTATGTGAAATATATCTTCATCCAGGTTCTTGGTCACTGCCAAACCTCTTCTATGGCCTAACATGACCTCTCTCTCTCTCTCTCTTCACTTTCTCTCTTTCTTTCACACACTTTACATTTAAATAGACTATAATCACCCAAATTTAGATAAGCACACTGTCTGATGCTTTCAAAGGTTTGGATGTGTGGTTCTTTTTGTAGGCAGAATACCTTCCCCTCACTTTTCCTAGACATTACCCTCTCTGAAATTCCAATGCTGCCTCCTTTGCAATATCTCCTTCCCCCTGAGGTAGACTGGCCTCAGGGCTCTGACAACCTCTTCTCTCACTGCACTTGACATGCATGTCCATTCCAACTATGATCTAATGCATTTTTAATCATTTTTTTATTTGCTGGGCTCTTCTCTGGGCTGCAAGCTTTTTGGAGGCTGGGGTCATGGCTTTCATCATTGTGGCCCAGTGCTCAGCACGATGCTTGGCAAATGAGACACGTTACATGAGAACATCCCAGTGCCTACTTTCTCACTAGCTTTGTACTTCAGTTTTACTTTTCTGCTTAGTGCATCCTTTTTTTTCTTGGCCTCCTTGCTCTTATTTTAGGCCTCTTTTCTTCTGACATGGTTAAACCTCACACTACCCAACGTGACACCCCTTCTCTGTGTGCATTAAAGTTGTGCACAAAGCAAAAGGGTGCCCAAAGGTGCGCACACTCTTTAATGCTGATGAGCACAGGATTGTCACTTACTGAGAGAAACCGCAGGTGGCTTGATACCAGCGTGTGTGACATTTCCTTGACCTGTAGTTCCTGTAAGAATGATGAGTTTCCCAAGGGCTTTTACTGTCTTTACATTTCTGATGCCTAGAACAGTGCCTAGAAAAATAATTGTTGCCACAATTATTAATGTGAATTACTTTTCTCACTGTTAGGAGAATGAGTGATAGATATTAGCCATGAATCTTTTTATCTAAATATTAGTGTGCTGGGTTTAGGTCTTAGTTCAATTAGTTTTGTTCAGTAATAAGTTAATTAGGTGAATAGTCACTGAGTTTGCAGCACCAGGAAGTTCTACAGTGAAATGGAAAGCAAAGTGGACATCGGGGTGCTGGCGTGAGGAAAACGGGCTTCAGTTAGCAAGTGGAACAAACTGTGGCAGGTGCTGCTAAGGAAGAAACGCCGTCTCTGAGATGGAGTGAGGAAGGATCAAGGCCAGAGTTAACCTTCTGTTAGTAACCGACAGGTTCACTTGAATTTATGCATGACCCATGACTGCTTGGTGGTTGCAATGCAATTAATTCTTAGAAACTTCACAGGTTAAGGGCATGACCTCCCTAAAACTGTCCTTACCTCAGATGAGTTGAGGTTCCCATGCTGTCTGCCTTTCTGATCACCTGCCTACAAATCAGGGATTTCCACTCTTCCCATTAATAATTTGCTAGACTGACTCAGAATTCAGGCAAGTGTTATATTTATGATTCCAGTTTCATTATAGTAAAAACTCAGCTAAAAAAAAAAAAAAGCCCAGGGTGAGGTTCAGAAGGGACTCAGATGGATCCAGTGCCCTTTTCCTATGGAGTCCCATCCCAGCACATCCCTGGACAGCAGTCTGCACAGAGCACTGTGGATCAGAGAAGCTTACCTGGGCTTCAGTGTCCAGTGTTTCCCTTTGGGTTCCATTACATACGATTGAATGACTCACTGGCCATGAGGGTGAACTCAGCCTCCAGCCTTCCTTTCCTCCTTTGAAATAGGCTGATATTAGGTAGCTCAAAATCTAATCTAATAAGCGCATTCAGTACAATTTACAGGAGGCTGCTGGTTAGGACAGGGCTCCTGCACTAGGCCCAACAGACCAAACCAAAGTGGAGGTAATTATGCTGAAGTTCTATGTCACAAGGTCAAAGCTATGATCTTTCTCTGACCTTTTGAAAAATCAAGAGAGGGATCAATAACAGGAACATACCCAAGCAGGACAGTTTTCACCACCATAATAAGAACGTCCTCTCTGCTTTAACCTCTGCAAGAAAAGAGACTGTGAAATGACCCATGCCCTTTTTGTTTTGTGTTTCTGATTTCTTTACTCCTTTTCTGCCTATAAAGCCAAACTCCTATGCTCAGCTCATCGGAACACTGCTTTTATTTTATAGAATGAAGTGTTGTCAGATGCTAGAATCACAAATAAAGCCAATGAAGATCTTTAAATTTGTCATAACTTGTCTTTTGACAGGTGTGCAGTGGGACTCACCTCATTGTTGTTTTAATTTCCATTTCCCTGATGACATACACTCTGAGGCTTCCAAGGCCCTTCCTTTCTGGCATCACGGGGAGAGGAGCAAACATCAGAGATGAGCTGTATCAGACCCAGACATTCCCTGGCATCTTAAGTCTTTGTCTATTCTATATAATCACCCCTCTCTTTTACCATACTTATGTTATTACTACACTGTAATGAGGGGAACAAATGTTATTATCTGAACAGCTGGGGCCAGAATTTCTTTGTTTGACCCACTGCTTGGCTTAGAGGGCAAGACTTTTAAGAGCAGAAGTGTCTTTCTATTTATCATATTCTGGGTATGGTGGTGGTGGGTGATAGGGACAGAAAGAATGAGGACAAGAAAGGTGACAGGGGGAAAATAAAAAGGGGCTGAGGCTAGGGAGAGTCAGGGAGATGCAGGAGTTGGTGTGACCAGGTGGTGTTTTGGGAACAGGTCTGGCTTCCAAATCATTCTTTGTCCACAAACATGTTGAGAATAGATTTTATTTTGTTCCATCATAGAAATAGGAGACCAAAAGGCAAAATACCTCAAGATGTTATAAGCATCTAGAAATTGGTGGAACTTCCAGCTAGTGCTTCAGATATCACATACTGAGGAATCTGGATTTTCTAGGCAAGATGTTGAGACCCTGAGAAGTCAGGGGGTTCCAGACACCTACGTTACAAAATACAGCTTGGTAAGGGACTTTGCCGGTGGAGCAAAGAGGTAACTATTACTCTAATCTTTTATTTTTTTAACCTCTTTGTTTCTCATCTCCAAGCAAATCCTCATACCTTTCCATTTAGAACACAAAGCACTCGGGTCTCATTATGCTTGGAGGCACAGTTAAGATCATAGACTTTGGGACTGCACATTAGGTTCAAGTCCCAGGTTATGTTCCTTGGGTGATAATCTTGGGGATGTCACTTAACCTCTCGGTGCCCCATTTGTCTCATCTGTATAATGGGGATAGCATTCTTAGGGTTGCTGGGAAGACTCAAGCTGAGACATAAATAGTGTTACATTAGTGTTTGCTTCTATTATTATTATTGTTGTTGTTGTTGTTCTTTAGATAGATCATACAAAGGTTGAGACTTGAAATGCAAAGTGTCTGTCCCGTGCAAACTGCATGCAGTGACCAGACTGGAAATAGCATTCTGGTCTCTTGAATTTTATCCCTTTCTTCTGAAAGGTAAAAGGTTGTATGGAGAGAGAAGGAAGACATATTCATAAGCTTAAATTCTGGCTCCCTTCCATTTTAGTAAGCTGCCAATTCTCTCAAATTTGCCCAGAATCTAAGGCTGAACTTTTTTTTTTAAGAGGACATTTTCTTCCTGTAGGCTCTCATGCTCTTCCAGGAGAAGCTTCACAAATGAACTTGAATTCCCTTCACCCCAGAGGACACTAGGGGAAGATATGGGAGAGCTGATGCTAAGCAAGCTCGGGAGATAAATGCCAAGTTCTCACAGGACAGGGTTCTGGACAAAATGTTCCATGTCTGTGTCTGCAACCTCACAAAACAGCAGGAGGTTTCAGAGGCTTCTTGTTCTTCTTCTTGTTACAAGAAAAGTTCTGAGTTTTCTAGAGGTTATTCAGGTGGGGACGATGTCAGCTGTGCAGAGGAAGAGACCACCACTGTGGGCCGGACTGTGCTGCTGTGGACATCCTCTACAGAGACAGAGGTGGGTGCACGGCCACATGCTGGAGCCTCAAGGAGGCTTTTGAGTAGGTGAAGGGAGGGCTGTCCTTACAGCTGCTGGAAAGACAAACTTGGTGTATGGTCAGGAGGTTCCGTCCCCAGGGAGGGGGCTCACAGCTTGACCTATGAAAGTGGTTAGGAGCTGGCAGAGTGTCCAGGCTGTGTGGTTGGTGCTAACTGGGTGGGATATGGGGGAACACAGACTGATCTTTTGACACTCAAAAAGAGCCAAATGTCTCATGATTCTGCTGGTTTAGACCAGACACGAGAAGCCGTGCCATTCTGGGCTGGGGCTGTGGAGTAGAGGTTTGTGTCAGGAACAACACTTAGTGGGAAGGGTCCAGGCAGAGAGCACACGCTCTCCCAGAGAATTCACACTGAGGCGTGACCTGGGAACTGGCTGGCTTTTCCTGTGCTGCTAACTTCAGTTCTGCATTGTGACCTCTGCAACTTCTAACTAGACCTCAGCAGAGTGTTCTTTAACTTCCAGTTGCCAGGCCAGGTCGTCTGCCCGCTGTTCTAAGATCTCCCAGGGACCCCTTGTCATGGAGCGGTCAGATGAAACAGGCTTAATTTCTCTCCTTAGGAAATGCACGGTGAAAGTGCCATCAGCACCTCCAATAAAAGGCCCATGAGCCTATGAGAAGAAAATGTAAACCATTCTTTGGTGATTTAAATATTCACTGTTTCTCCTGACTATTAGATCCCGTTGAGTATGTGTTTTTTTTTTTTTTTTCCAAAGAGTGTTTCTATACCAATTCCAAAAGAGTTAATCATTCACAAGTTATGGACAGAGTTTTACCTAGTGTATAGAATATATACAGTGACTTCATGTAATATTAATAACAATCATTCCTGCTTCACAAATGCAAAACGCATTTCATTGTGTGAATATAGCCTTTTATATCTTCCCCACTGAGAATTTCCAATATATTAGTATTTTAGAGAATTCCTAAATGCATTAGCTTCCTACCTGAATAATTTGTCTGTATTAAAATAACATAGTGTACCATCTTGACAGAATCTCCATAGAAAACTGTATTCCTATCTCCTCTACTTGACAGTCACAGCCTCAGTGTTCTCCCCAAGGACGTTTTTAGCTTTCTAAAATATCTTTCATCTAAAAAAAAATAATAGTACACATGGAGTCAAGCATCATTAAAAATAAGTTTTTGAACTGATTCGGTAACCAGCACAGAAGTTCTGGGCACATCCTTCATTTGGACAGAGGAAGACTTCATACTTGGGAGAAGGACATGGCTGGGGAGAGGTATAATTTGTGGGGTGCTTTAAACCCCCCACTTATACTCCTTTATATTTTTATGGATGAAAACTTTGGTATCAAGGCTATAAGGCTCCTGTTAAATAAACCCTCCTCAAGCTTGAGAGCAAGAACATGACCAGCCTTTACCAGCCTGTAATATCCCAGTAAGAATTAAGATCCTGTTTGAACTGGGAGTGACTTGGAGATCATTTGCTACATATTTTTCATTCAACAACGAAGAACTCAAAACCTAGAGGGCATAAATGATTTGTCCACAGAATGTGACCAGTAATTAGCAGCAGAATTGGGACATCACTCTCAGATTTCTTCTTGTGGGCATTCTGCTAGATCTCTACTTCTGGGGCTCTCTGCCTGGGCCCACTGAGAGTGTGAACTGCTGGCTCTGGGTAAGGCCTTCCTGGGACACTAGTGAGGTGGCCCTATAGGAGCAGACTGGGACTTTGCTTGGGAGCATGTGTGTGCACTTGGGTTTGCAGGTGTGGGGGGGTTTAGGGCCTGTGTGAGCAAGGGTGGGAGGCTACATGACACCAGCTGCAGTTGAGGGTGGAGAGAGGCAGGCCAGCATTTGGTTTGGGGCTCACCTTATTCCATTTTCATCAGGTGAGTTAGGAAGTGCCTGCTTTGTTCACAGTTCTGTAGGAGAGTTTGTAGGTACATCAGACTTTCTAGGGGGTTTTAGACACCCTCACCAGGTTTTTCTCTATTCCTCATCTCACAAGTGAGGAGGGAGCAAGGTGCTTCCTTGTGAAGGAATTACTGCACCCTGAAGGATGAGCAATTTATCCCTTCTCTCTGCTGAAAACTGCCCCTTGGAGAAAACCCTTGGAGCCACTGAGGCATCAGGGCACCAGGGAGCCCATTTGTTTATTTTCTTTATTGGTTGTGTTTGCTAAATTCCTGTCCCTAATGAGCTAATAGACCTCAGATGCACATAAAGTTCATTTATTTTCTTTGATAGATTTACATATTTATAGAAAAACAAACCCCTCAGAGCTCTGGAAGAACAAAATTATGCAGCTGCTTAAAATCTTTTAATTATGGCACAAATATCTCTTTTACTTTAAATCAGCCAAACAAAGTTAAGTAGGAAACTAAAAGCTCATGCCTGACAAACAGATTGAATCTTTTTGAGTCTTTAGAGACTACAGCTACTAGTGTTTTTTAATTCATAGACTTCCAGAAAATCCTGACCCAAGTAATTTCTTTTTCAGAAGCATCAGATTTGTACCATTTGGGTTTTTAAATATCAATGAAAGGCTTTTAAAATTAAAATTTATTACTTAGGGATTCAAACAAGCTTGAATTCCTTCTTGGAGGACACAGAGAAATACCTTTAATCAGATAAATAAATTTATTTCACCAATCTAAGTTATAGTTTCATTCCCAAGTTAGCTTACATAAATAACCTTGAGTAGAGAATACAGAAGTTTGGTGAGATTACATTGATATGAAGTCTATTGCACTCAAATTTTGTTTTGATTGTTAATAGATTTGGTATTAGGCAAAAAAAAAAAAAAAAGAAAAAGAAAAAGAAAGAAAAGAAAAAAGAAGTTTATTTTCTCATGACTCCAGATGGATTTGTTTGAAGTGTCATATTAGGTTCATTAGGTGCATTTAATTAGAATATGTTAATTATATTTCCTTATGTCCACTTGAAGAATATGTGGTAAGTTTAAATGTGTCTCTGATTTTAAGATAGCCAGTATCTTTGTTTTTTTTCTTTTTTCTTTCTTTTCTTTTCTTTTTTTTTTTTTTTTAAGACAGTCTTACTCTGTTGTCCAGGCTAGTGTCAGGCCTCAGCCTACCCTCACAGCAACCTCAAACTCCTGGGTTCAAGAGATCTTCCTGCCTCAGCCTCCCAAGTAGCTGGGACTACAGGCACCTGCCCAGCTAATTTTTTTCTATTTTTATTAGAGAAAGGGTCTTACTTTGGTCAGACTGGTCTTGAACTCCTTACCACAAGCAATCCTCCCCAGTTGGCTTCCCAGAGTGTTAGGATTACAGGTGTGAGCCACCAGTTAGCCCCATAGGCAGCTGATATCTTAAAAGGAAAAAAAAATAAAATAAAAAACTTATCAATATTTTCAGGAGTCAATCTCATTGGAAAGAAAACAGTATTTGGAGTTTGATAACTGAATATGAAGATTCTCTGACCTTCGCCGCCCTTTGAAACTCCTGCCTGTGACTACAGCAAGTGCTTTAGGAGAGAAAAATCAGACCATCCTCTACAAAGTATTTGGAAAGCTGTTTTTCAAATGGAAAGAAGTAGATTAAAACCTAACTTATGGAATACTAAAAAAAAGAAATTCTGGCAAATTTCAGAATTTTTGTATTTCTACCATTTTAATCTTTTTTCTACTTAAAGTGTGGATTGCCACCCCAAGTTACCTTATTATCCATTTAGTAAGGCTTTTGTCTTATTCCAGAAAGCAGCCAACATTTTGGCTGTACCTAGTTAAATTTTGGTCTTCCTCATTTTGCAAGAACACAAGACTCAATTCCCAGGGGGATTTACAGAATTTCAGAATCCTTTTTCCACTTAAAATCATGGTGTCTTGATAGGTACATAAAAATAATCAACACCAGTTAAAACAATACAGCATTCAGTGCCACTGAATTTTGCATATTACTGTCATCAGTGCAATAGTGCATGGCAGTAAGCTCAGGTGTGACAGTGATGGCACCAAGAGTATTCCATTTGTATTTATCTGTCCCTGTGGAAGGGGCTGGGTGTAGACTGAGCTCACCGCTGATTTACTGGGTTCATAGACTGATTACTCATTTGTTCAACAGATTCCACAAAGATTTCTCAAACACCTGTCAAGCTTCTTGTTCTGCACTGGGGACACCTTGATGGAAAAAGACAAACACCCACTCAAGGGACAGCCTGTGGATGGGGGTTCATCGTGTGTTTCTATGAGGATCACTGGGAAATGCGGCATCCTCGTGCCACCTGAAGGAGGACAATCTGTTGCTTGTGTGTAGGAGATCAGGAGGGGACTGCTGAAGACTGCACACTTATCACTTATTCTATGACTGCAGAACTACAGAAAAGAAATCTCCAAGAATTTAATTTTAAACTTCTCTGAGAGCCAAAGGCAAACCTGGAAGCAGTAGCATTGGAGGCCCCAGCGTGGGAAAGGCTGTTCCTCTGGGGAACAGGAAACAGCTTCTCATACAAGGTACAAAGGGAGAGACACATTACCAGCCCCTCGCCCTCCCCTTGAGTCCAGATGGACGTTGGCGGGAAGCAGAGAGAGGACAGAAACTCTCAGGGATGATAGATGAGAAATGCCCAGCCCTGTTCAAAGGAAGCCTCCACCATCTGCCTCAAGGGGCATGAAGGTAGAAGTTGGCTGGTGAATAAATTTGGAGGATGCCCATGTGCTGAGCTCTGTGCCCCTGTGCCTTGGCACTCATGGTCAGAGACTCCTAAGTGTTTGAAGAGATGGGTCTACACAAACAAGTTCAATTACTTCCATTCAGTCAGTGTGTCCCCCTCCTACCATAGTGCCCAGCACCTAGTAGGTGATTACTAAATACTGGTTGAGTGAATTAGTACTAAATTCCTCTATTACTAATTTGTCACATGATATAGAATGGAAAAAGATAAAAGCCTTTGTTTACTCATTGAGAAATTAGTGGGGTAGGGATTGTAGATTTATAAAATTTGAGCACAATTTTGGCTTAGAAAAAAGAAAAACCAGCTCACACTGATATCTGATAGCCCCATACTCAGAACAAGTCTGTGTTGATCTAGGTCAGTTGCCAATCCTTGGCATCCTCCTGCCCCTGCCAAGTCTGCCAGGTCAAAACACTGAGGCGAAAAAAGCTCAAGATGGAGTTGCAAGAGTCCTGCAATGAAGGAGGATGGAACATAAACTGGTTTCTTATCATGTATCTTTCAGATAGATCCTTGGTTGTTTCTTTCTCAAGCTACAGAGTTGACTTTCCATGGCCAAATGCTGCACCTATATAATTGCTTCCCATAATAATTCTAATCACTACACTTCTGTGTGATCAACATGAAAAGAATAAAATAGCTATATTTTCATGATATACAAAAGTATAGGCAGTGAACAATGATAGTAGGCCAGCTTTTAGTTTCCCAAACGGTCAATGCATGCCTTATCCTTTCCATCTATACCTCTCTCTACTCTCCCATGCCAAAGACTATTTTGAAGTAAAATTATCATGTTGTTTCATCACTACATATTTTAGTATGCATTTTAAAAGGTGTGGACTTTTCACAAAAAAGCACTATTATTACATCTAAAAAATCAATAATAATTTATCAATATCATTGAACATCTACTTGCTATTCAAATTTCTCCAATAGACTTAATTTTTTATAGTTTATGTGTTTGAACAGAATTGAAATAGTTTCCACACATTGAAGTTGGTAGTATTCGTAGGATCTCTTAATTTCTTTCAGTGTCTGTGGATTCCCCATCATCTCTGTTTGCTTACCTTTTTTTTAAAATTGTGATTGCTGGGTCATTGTTCTGTAGTTTCTCCAAGGTCTACAAGTTTTCTCATGCCCATGGTGCTAGGAAATGTTTTCCTTGGCCCCTTGTATCTTCTGTAAGTTGGCAGTTAGATTTTGATGCCTGAGCACACTTAGGTTTGACAATTTTTAAGTAAGACTTTCTCCTAGAAGATGGTTCCTTTCATCAGGAGCTACTCAATGTTTGGGTCACCTCTTTCCCTATCAGGCTACCAGCTACTGAGGAGTATTGTCTAGATCTATTACTCTCTTAGAAATTGCAAAGAGTAAAATTATAATTTTTCATTTATAATTCATTACCTAGAGAAACTTCTATGAATAGAAACTTCCTTTTGTCGATTTTGGAGTTACTTTGAAGTATAGATTGCATAGGAAATGCAGAATAAAATTTTTTCCCTTGATTTACCAACTTTCAAAATAATGTGTGGTTCCCACCTATATTCCAAAGATAAACAGGACATTTTAAAATTATAAATATGAATATATTGGTTTAATGCAATCACATTTAATGTTTTAATTCATTGTAAGCATTGCCTTCATTGATACTCGTTTAATATAGCTATGACTAGCAGGTGCCTATGATTCCGCCCTGGGGGTCTGAGATAACATCCTTGTTTGTTGTTATGGCCAGACAGTAAACATTTTTAGGTTTTGCTGGCCATAAGGTCTCTAATACATTTATATACCATAGTAGTATATAAATGAATGGGTGTGGTCATGTTCTTTATTTATAAAAGGTAGGCCCAAAGGCCATTGTTGTTGGATCCCTGTTCTAAAGTATCAAAATCTATGTATGAAGACAAAGATACAAAGCAAATGCATCTCATTAAGTACATTTAACCTTGCTTTGTCTCTTCACACTACCAAAATGTGTTTCTATTTAACCTGAAAAGGGGAAGGAAAGCATGGAAAAACAGAGGTAGAGACAATGGCATTGCTTTTATAAAATAATAATGCTGACCATTGTAATTAAAAACATAAGCATCTATATATGTGAGTATGCTTGTATATACATATACATAAAGATTACATCTCTATATGTGTACAACTGTATATAGGCAGTCCCTGAGTTACAAACACCCAACTGATATATGACTTGCACTTATGAACAGGGGCTATTCCAAGTCATAGATAAAGGTACCTGTTCCACCTTACCTAAAAATTCAACCTAAGAACAGACCTACAGAACCTATCTTGTTTGTAACCCAGGAATTGGCCATACATATATGTGCGTAAGTATCTCTATTTAGTTTTTAGTTTTGTGCTGACTACAAGGCAGTACTCAATTAGACATCTTAAACGCTCACTAGTAATACTTTCTCAGGAATTGTTTGGTGTTACTGTTCCTAGATTCCTGTACCTCAGGGTTGGTTGGGTTTTCAGCTTATGTGGTATAACCCTTATTAGTGGGTGACCTCATCTATAAATCAACCAGCCCCCAGACATTCAGGTCCCATTTGAGTACGTCTAGTGTTGAGATGCAGCCCATTCTGTGGATGATTTTCTCTGTATTAAGCCCGTATCTATATCTTCTTGAAGTACTTCTCTGAGGAAGTAAGTATTGTCCACCTGGCTTTGTCAAATCCTCTATTACCTGCTTTTCCAGGGCCTGCATTTCTCCGTAGACTTTCTACTTCTGTCTGTAGGTATCTGATCAGTTACTCTCTCCTATGCTAGACAGCAAACTTTAAGAGGATGGGGATACATGTGGTTTTATTCATTTTGAATGCCAAACATCTAGCAATAGCAGAATCTCAAGAAATATTTATTAAATGAATGAGTTAGTTCTAATTTTTTCCTCTACAGTTATACAGAATAAATGCAATCCTCTAAAATATACACTAGCAGTACCATACTCCTCTTAAATCTTATTTTTCCTCAGGTAAACCTGTAAGCCTCCTCAATAATTCTTCTTGCTGCATAGCATAATTCTTCTTGTTTGGTTTATTTGCTATTGTGGTTGGGTACTTTTTTGTTTGTTTTTTGAACAGCTTCCAGTGGGGCACTCAAAATGGAACAATAGTGCAGATGTAACCTGGCCAGGTGAGGGTTAGAACAGGACCACCATGTCCTGCGGTGGAGACTGAAACAGCCATTAACATTTGTCAACAACATTGTATAAATAATGTAGGTGATGCATTAAAAATATTTTCCTACATGTATTTTTCTGAGTGAATCCAGAATCCATTGGCAGTCAACACAATTAGGATGTCTGATTTATTCAAATTCACTGTATTCCCAGTTTCTACCCTCCTCCCCTAATTATACTGCTTTATGTAAATGTCCTGCTTACCATATTTGTTTTATATTGAAAGCATTTATGTGTGTGATCTCTGAGTATAACCGAACATAAATATGTTAGTATTCTTCATCAAACAATTTAAAAACTAAGAGAATCCCCTTATACACATCACTGCACAGCCTTCATCCCAAATTATTTAAGTCTTCCCTGGCTTGCCCCAAGAACAACACCACCTTTCAGTTAGTTAGGAGTTGATCTTCGCATAGCATACTTTTCCCGGATCTCATTTTGAACATTTTTCATCTCCTAAATGTCTACCAACCTCTGGTAGCAGTAGGTTCTGAGCTACTCCTTGTTTCCAGAGGTCAGCAGTAGTTTTCATGCCCCTGATAAATGTCCCCTCCATGCCAGCAAAACTATTCTTTCTGTGGATGTGCAGTAGTTACTGAATGTCTGGTTGAGGCGTCTGTTCTCGTGAATTCCTTCCTTGGAATACATTCAGCAACTGTGTCTCCATCCTCTCACAGACAACATAGGCCTGGAGCATTGTGATCTCTTTTATTAAATGAAGGCACAAGGAGCTTGGGACCTGCTGCTCTGAGAGATTCCAGACCATCCAGGGCTCTGGAGAATAGCTGACTCAGGCAGAAATGCTGGCCAACCTCTGCCCTTCCAGAGTGTGGATTCATCTGATTTTCATTCACAGAAGGAGAACAGAAGGCACTGAATTATAGATTTCCTCTCTGCCCTTACTGTAGCATTTCATAGACAGCACAGTTGTGGGTGTAAACATGGATGATAGGATGCGAGCAATGTAGGATATTTTGTTGAACTTTGTACACAAAGACTAGTGCCTGTAATCTCTTTCCTACCTTCTTTCTGGTCAATCTCAGAGACTTCTATAATGTCAGCTGTGTCCTTGTTCATTGGCCTCTCAAATCTTTCTTTCCTAAGCTTTAGGTCTAGTATCTTCATTGCCAGTTGGATGGCTCCAACTGGATGTTATAATGTTTCCTCAAACTGAACATATCCAAAATCGAAGTCATCAACTTCCTTTCCAAATTCTTTCAAAAGTCCATCTTTTTCTTAATACTTGTAACAATTATCTGGTTCTTCAGACTCAACATTTTGGAGTCATCCTTGAAGCCCTTTTATCCATCTCCATGCAGCCCATAGCCTGCCTTGGTGAAATGCTGCTTCCTTGTTTTCCAGACTTGACCCTCTCAATCTGTTAAGCTTTCACCAGTGTGAGCACTTGACTGAAATCCCACAAGGCAGAGACTGTCCTTTTCTAGTTTTTGGCTGTATTGACAACACAGAAAACTGTCCCTGGGGTGCTCATTATATTTCTTGAATAATTTATGAACTCCCGGAGTTTTCATATCATGCTATTGGATGCTAAATAAACTTCCAGCTTGCTGTCCTGGGTGTTCCACATTTAGTCCTATTCTACTACTCAAAATTGAAGAAGTTCCCCAAAATTAATCCCAAAAGGATGAATAAAAGTACTAAACAGTTTACTAACTGAAATGCAACCATACCTAGGATCATGGCCACTGCCATGGCCATCATGATACCATTGGGACCACGTATAGGGAAGGTCCATTTGGAACTGATACAGGATGTGGCAAAATTGCCAAACTCTTTTCATGGTTTTTAAATAGTGGAAATGGATAATTTAATGGGCTAAACTTAGCATTCAGTAAGAAGGAACTGTGGCCATTTTTGAGGCCTACTCGTTTGCATATAATTTAACTCCACAAGTAACAGGAGAACCTCTATAGCTGACCACCTCCCTAAGTTGACCACCTCATTAAGCTGACCCAATTTTCATAGACCAGACATGCAGCACATGTACATACCAGTGCAGGAGGCCTCATTCCTTATATGGGGCAACCACCTCTGCATGTTGACCAGTTTGTTACAATCCCTTGGGTGGTCAACTTACAGGGGTTGTACTGTGTTCATTTATTAAGTGGCTCCTGAGTGTTCCTTTTCATAGAAGAGATCCTTTTTTAGAGTATGATATAGAATGATGGCCATAGAGGGTGTGAGGTCCAAGGGCAAGTCTAAGGTGGAGTACACAGGAGGCTCCTTGACCTCTGCTCTTAGACAGTTAGTTGAGCTTGTGAATAGCAGAAAACAGCAGCAGAATATGAAGCAATTTGGCTTGAGGAGCTAGCTTTACAATAGGCATAGAAAGCAGTTGCCCCTGTCCTGTGTGGTCAGAGGCTTTAAGGCAGACTCTATTTTGTCAACCAGGGAAGGCTTGGAATTTTGGACTTAATAATACAATTCGCTCATTTGGCTTAAAATTTTCCTTCCTAGTTCTGTGTATTGACTCTCAGGTTGCTAACACTTGTGCCCATATAGTAACTATACCTTTAGGATGATGTCATTTACGATCTTTTCCTTAGAAATGAGACAGTTAAGGAGTGCCCTGGGCGGCTCACAGGAGGGGACACAGGGCATTTTCCAGCCTGGGAAATGGTGAAAAGGGAAGGCAACACTCAGCTTTGCACATGCTGCCACTGGTTTCCATTCATCCATTCCATGAATAATTATCGAACTCAGGAGGCAACTTTTTTAAGCAAAGTTTTTGCATAGGCCAAGTGTAAATTCCTGTGGTTGAGATAAATGTTTTTTAGGGTAAGGGCCCTTACTGGGCATGGAGTACAGGGAGCATGCATGGCAGGTATCCTGGTTCAGTGGTCAAAACAAGGGCCAAGGAAGTATTGTAGCCAGCCTACCTACTGCTGGGGCCTCTCTCTTTGTCTCTGGCTTTTTGGGGTTTTGAGATTTGTTTTTTGACTACCAAAGCTCAAACTTGCTTTTAGAGGCTGTGTGTGTGTAAGACTGATAGTCATGCGTGATTTGTTCATTCATCTATTCATTGCTTGAAAGCAGATTCCTAGAGCAGCTGCTACCAGGTGTGAGATCTGGGGGCTCCCTAAGGGCTCTTCCTAAGGGCTCTTCCTACCAGCCTTGCCTTAAGCCAGCAGGGAAGGCAGGTACGAATGGGTGATCACAAGTGCGATGACCTGTTAAACAGAAGGGCAGGTGATCCAAGGATGAAAAAAGTCTTTAGGAGAGGGGGCTGGGAGGGCAAGGATGTCATCACTAGGGAAGGGACTAGGGTATTCAGGAACTTCTAGGTTGCTTATTGATTTAGAATTTCTTCTTTTGGGGGGTAGCAGTTAAGTCAGGGATTAACACAAATTTATTTGGCTTTTTAAAGAAAACATTTTGGTGGCTATTACGGGATTTCGGGCAGTGGTGATGCTGGCACAGTCGAGGATGCTGGGAGATAGGAGACCTAGGGAGGTGGTGAGACGGACAGTGGCAGGTGGTAGGGCTTGCCTCAGTCTGGAACCTACTACCTCCCACTGCAATGATAACAAGTGAGTGAAGAAAGGCTTCCGGCTTGAGTGGCTAAGTCAGTGGGAAGACAAGGATGTAGGCTTAGGGGGTTGCCCTTGAGTTTCACATGTGGAGTGTGAGGTCCCAGTGGGGCAAGCAATTGGCAATTGGCAATTCTGAGTGGATGTCTCTCAGCATGGGGAGCCAGCACCCCACTAATGGAAACTGGTTATTCTCTTGACCTTATCAAAAGGGCCCCCCATTGCCTGTCACACCAAGCCTAATCTTCTAAGAGGAACTGTTATCTGGCCACAGCCTATTTGAACATGCTCCTCCAATCTGGTCAAGTAGTTTTTGACCTTTTTGGGGGGAGGCAGATGGGAAAAGGGACCACAGACGTCTTTGAAAATTTCATAAAAACCTGAATTCTTCCCCCTACAAAAACACACATACAAAAATACATGTAAAATTTTGCTTTCAACAGCAATGATTCAGAGGTGAGTTTAATTTGCTCACGTTTATTGGTCTTCAGTGTAGGGCTGCCACAGTGCCCTGTTTATTCCATACCTTCTCCCCTTGTGCCTAGAACGGTAGGGATTTGTCCAGTTAGTACTCCCTTTCATTCTCAAAACTTTGTATTTGAGTAAGTTTTGCAGTGAACTTAGTGAGGGGCTCACACACCTTGTGACCCCTCACAGACCTTCCAGGTTCCAAGGTCCCCTGCAGGATGCCTGTCTGCTCACCGTGCCAGCCACTGCCCCCGGCTTTTACTTGGAATGGTCCTTTGAGCAGTCATGCTGGTCTCTCTTGATCCCACCCACCAACCCCACACCCCCAGTAAAAGAGCTACCTCAAGGAGACCCCCTTCTGCAGAGCATTTGTCCCCATCAGGATGCAATCTCTCTTTATCTCTGTACCTCTGTACTTTTTCCTCTGAACTCCTCCCGTACATTCATTTATTCCAACATGGTGCTGCTCTGTAGGGTTTATTTGGTTTGGTAATTGCTTCCTGGCTTGGTTCTATTTCTCCAGCTAGGCAATGGCTGTGTAACGGAGGGGGAAATGTGCCGGCTGTTCAGCATCTGCACACACGTGCACAGGCTGACTTCTCTGAGACTCAGTTTCCCCACTTGTGAGGGGATATAATACCTGCTTTGTGGGGTTGCTGGGAAGATTATGGAAACTGTGCAGTGCACGCCACATAGAATGGTTCACATTACTCTTTGCCACTGCGTTTATACTGCGCTCCCCTCCCCCAGGATTCTGTCACAATGCTGAGCACAGTTCAATACTGTCCCACCAGTCAGAGGAGCGGGTGGGACATATTGTCTGTGGTTCTTTTTTTTTTTTTTTGAAATAGACTCTTACTCTGTTGCTGTGTGGAGTTATGTGGCCTCATAGCTCACAGTAACCTCAAACTCTTGGGCTCAAGGGATTCTCTTGTTTCAGACTCTCGCGTAGCTGGGACTACAAGCGCCTGCCACAATACCCAGCTATTTTTAGAGACAGGGGTCTTGCTCTGGCTCACTCTGGTCTCAAACTCCTAAGCTCAGGTGACGCACCTGCCTCAGCCTCCCAGAGTGCTGGGATTACAGGCGCGAGCCACCGAGCCGGCCCTTTTATCTGTGGTTCTTGATGAAGTAGAAGCAGCAGGCTTGGGCCTAGTACCTAGAAAAACAAATGTTTCCCTAGCTTTTTGAAGTATTTATTGGTGACAATTTTTGTTCTTTAGAAAAAATTACTAGCAACTTGTTTTTTGTCTACTATTGTATTTTTTGTTTACATAACATAATACATCTCAATACATCTCAAGGAAGGTTCACATTGTCCCAGTGGGGCAAAGTGTCCTCACTCAACTACAGAAAAGTGTCTATTTTTTCCTCCTGGGAATTGCATGGGATCTGCAATGTTTTCTTCATTTGTGTTATCTTTAGTAGTTATGTCCTGAGCAAGTCTATATGTGCCACCTTCTACCCTTCTCCGTCATGGTTGTACTTTTCTGTAACTCTTCATCAAGTCCAGTTTCTCTCTGATTCTTTTTAGGAGGAACAGAGATTTCCCTTCCTATTTCTTTTCCTCCTTTTCTCCCTCTTTTCCCTCCCTTCCTTCCTTATCCCCAAATGTCCTGTTTTGGTATTTTCTGCAGTGGCTGTGCTCTGCTAGCCAGCACATCCTAACTCTAAACTCGATTCCTTCTCCCCCACTGCTTGCTGATAGGTAATAGTCTAGTATGTCCCAAGTAACTCTAATCTCAGGTTTCTAACTGGGCTTAAACTTCGGTGGAAGAAAGAAGAAAGACACATTCTTTTTGTACTGGTTCTATTTCAAAACAAATCCAATGCTGTATATTAGCAAAGCCATTTTCCCTAGTCCGAGTTAACACAGGTGACCTGTGGCCTGGAGAAATGCCCGAGTTCCTTCCTGCCGGTCTCTTTGCTTCACGGCATGCTCCCAAAAAGGACCTATAGTCGGCTGTCCCCACATGCTGGTCATGGAGGGGAGTGCTTGTATGTCCTGTGGCTTTCTGGAGTTTCAACTCTTAGGAGAGTCAGAGCTTTAAACACACTTCTGCAGTTCAAGGTGTTCATGGCAATTGGACTGTAGCTTTCAATCAATTATCACCTGTCTTTGAAGAGTCAGAGGATTTATGCCATCAGAAGAGAAACCTGCTTTTTAATCATTTTGGTGGCAACATTCACAGTAGTAGAATTTTTTTTACATGGAGAATCTTCAGATATCATTATCAGATATAGTACCAATTACACATGGTCCCAAATGTGTTCCCTGAATGTGATCTGGGAAACAAAAAAAGCAACATAAAACCAAACAGAGCAAAGACTAGGGTTCCCACAGCTCATATTGAAAGGCAAAAAACAAGAAAAGCAGCCCATGCTCGTGCACGATGCTTGGTGTTTTGGGTGCTGGAAGACTCCACGCCCAGTGGCACCTTCCGTGCTGGGCCAGGATCCTGGAGTTCCAGGCTTAGGCCTCATGCTCTACCGTATCATTAGACAAGTGCCCTGGCCCTGCTGGGACCAGCTTTGACTTTTGGTGTAAAGCAGACTGACAAGCAGTGCACTCTTTCATCATTTCAGTTACTCCCAGGTTGCTTGCGTGCTGGCAGTAAAGAAGTAAGTATGAGGCATTTGTACATTAAGCTCCAGATCTTCACAGAGATTCTTTATTCAACACACAGGAGACCCTCCATAGCTGACCACCTCCCGACACTGACCACCTCAAGTTGACCTAATTTTCATAGACAGGACATGCCCCACATGCACGTGTCAGTACAGCAGGCCTAATTCCTTATGTTGACCTCCTCTGTGTGTTGATGTGTTTGTTACAGTCCCTTGGGTGGTTTCAACTTAAAGACAACAGGTGGGGCGTTGAGCTATCAGGGTTGGGGCCTGGTACTTTTTCTTTGTTTCTCTGCTATTCTTGCCCTTCCCCCGATGAGTAATCTGGGCTTGGAAAGCTTCATGATGCCCAGTCAAGTCAGTCAGTAGAGAAGCCAGGACTGGACCTTAGTCCTCCATGTCCCCTTTCCCATATCCTGTCTACACTGCCAATTAGAAAACAGTTTTATTTGGGAACCAGGACCAACTCTTGATAAAAGACAGCTAGACGTTTGTAGATAAATGATGAACACACCTTTTCCTGGATACTTCTCTACCCCTTTAAGTTCTAATTCCCATTCCCCTATAACATCAAGAAACATGGGTGTGTAGCATGTGCCAGGAACTCTATCAGGCCATGCTGGGTCTTTTAATCCTTATACCAACCCTGTGAGGACTGTACGGCTTTGTCTTCATTCTGGCCCAAGCAGACTGAAGCAGAGTGAGTTGCTATCCTGCCCCCATGAGCAGAAGGCCAGGGGTGTGAATCCAGGCAGGTGGCTTCCCAGTCTGTCCTTAACTACCTCTCAACAGCTCCTCTCACCACCTCCTCCCGTCTTCTCTTCCCACTGACTCCCCCACACTCCCGCTTCTCACACTCCTTGTGGCCATTCTTCCCCCATTCTTGCCTCCTGCCTGGCCATTCCAATGGCATCCCATAGCCAGTGGAATGAGACTTCCCAGGTCCTTCAGGCTCTCAGGTGGCTGGAACTGCTCTGATTTGCTACTCCACATAAATGGAGCTAAAGTATGTGGGAGGAAATGACAGGTAAGAAAGAACTTGGGAAAAAACTTGGGAAGAGATGACATTAATATATTCTTTTATGTAGAATATAAATAATAACTCACTAATAATTTCATTAATAATTCACTAATAATTTCATTGAGCTTTCACTGGGTACCAAGCATTGTTCCAACCAATAGCGCTGGAGGGGGACAAAATGATTCACAAGGTCTCAGTCATCAGGGAACTCGGATCTGAGGAACAATCAAGCAAACAGAATTATATTTTGAAATGGAAGAGTTGAAGATATTCGAGAATGATTATTTCTAACATGCAGAGCACACTGGGGAATGCTTGGATGGATGTGAGGTTCCAGCAAGCATATCAGCACATGGCCAAGGCCATCCACACCTCGTAATGGGCTTGGTGAGAGAAGCAGGAGGAAGGACCGGGCTCCCTGCTCCTGTCCTCAGCCTGCACAGGGCTGCCACATGTGGCCCAGGCCTGTCCAGTTTTGGACCTTCTCTAAACTTGGTCCTTGACACCTCAACTTGGGAAGACATACACAGGAAAGAGGAACTAGCTTTTAAACTGAGACATTTAGAAATACGGATTGCATTTGAAGTGGTTTTTGAATCACACGTTAACGTTTTTGTAAAATAGAAGGAACATTTTACATAGGATTTTGTCACACTTCTCCAACATCACCAAGATTACATTTGTCATTTCAATCTATAGGGTTATGAAAGAGGTCATGGTTAGTCACAGTTCTGAGGCATTTAAAAAATAAAACTTAACACTAGGAGGCAAAAGAGTCCCTGAAAAACTGCAATTAAAGTTAAAGAGCCATCTTACCTGGCTGATTTTCCAGAGAACTATTCAGGACTTAGAGTACTTTGGAAATATTTCCTAATTCTGAGAAACTTTGCCTCTTTCCTTTCTCTTCCTTCATTAAAAACAAACAAACAAACAAAAAAAGCACCCTCCTCCCCACATATTTTGATTGCTCTGCACAACATTATTTTAGAACATTTTATGTCTTTCAAATCATCAAATTATCTGGGCAAGTGTCTGAAAGTCTTTCAGTTTGTTCAGGGCTGTTGTAAACAGCCTGTGCAGAGACACTTATTGTGACTTACTGGATTTTTGCCTCTTTTAATTTAATGTACTATTTTGCTGGGTTGAAACATTGTTATTTTCCCATCTCAAGATTACATTTGAAAGAAGAAAACGGGCTTCCCTTTGTGGACTTTCCTTTTTTTTTTTTTGAGACAGATTCTCACTCCATTGCCCAAGGTTAGAGTGCCATGGCATCAGCTTAGCTCACAGCAACCGCAAACTCTTGGTTTAAGGTGATCCTCCTGCCTCAGCCGCCCAAGTAGCTGGGACTACAGGCACCTGCCACAATGGCCAGATAATTTTTCTATTTTAGTAGAGACAGCATCTCATTCTTGCTCAGGCTGGTATCAAATTCCTGGCCTCAATCAATCCTCCTTCCTTGGCTGCCCCGAGTGCTAAGATTACAAGCGTGAGCCACTGTACCGGGCCGCTGGGCTTCTGATGAATAAAGCTTGTTAGGACCTGAACCCTGCCTCTGCATATTGGCTGCTAGTGACAAGTGGCCTGATCCTCTTTGTCTGGTTTATCTCATAGGGAAATTGTTCCCCAGATACAGGGCCTCTGATTAGTGAAGATTTCCCCTGCTGGGTCTAAGAGAGGTTTGGTGCTGGTGTGTCCTGAGACCTAACACATTTTTTTCCCTGTTGCTAACCAAGGTCAATGCAATGGCTTCTGTTCCCAAAGAAAGCAGACAAAGAATTTTAAACTGTGTCTTGTAGAGATGATAGATGATAATACTACTGGAAGCACTGGGTCAGGCCTGCTGAAGTGTGATGTGCTTTATAATACTGTTTTGCTTTCTCTTCCCTAGAAACACAAAGGCTTAAAAGGGCTGAGTGACTTATCCAGTGTGTTGGAGCCATTACATGGTACAACCAGTGTCAGAAGCTGGATAATCTGACTGCAGAGACCATACTTCAAAAAAAAAAAAAAATATTGCATTCTACAGACTTAGGGCTGAGAACGTAGATAGTATAAGAGGAGAAATAATTGACAAATGTTTTAGTACCACTCAACTAAATAGAAATCATAACTTACAGGAGATAGGTCTCTGAGCCTTTGCGGCCCAGGTAAGAAATGGCAGTTACCACTATGCTTCCCAAATAAGGAGGCGGACCTGGCCTAAGAGCACAGTAATTCCCAAGATTGTCTGAGTTTGTGCAAGGCATTTTACACACATCAATGCATTTGTCCTCCAAGTCTAATAATCTAAGGCAGTGATTTTCAGCTGGTGTGCCATTACAGTATTTTAGGAATGCCTCTAATGAAAAATTTTAAAGATAATTAATTAAATTATTTTCAAAGAATGTTCAAAGCACAGCAGGTATACTCTGTTTTTAACTCTTTTTTTTGTTGTTGTTCAACACAGTTTAAGTGCACGGTGGAGGTTTAACTACAGGTTCAATTGTGCCGTGAGATAAGAAGGCTGAGAAACATTGCTCAAACAGGGCAGAATTCCGAAGAATCTCCTGAATGAGGCCTGGGTGAAGGTTGTGGATGCCCTGCTTGCCCCCAGCGGCTGCCCACAACCCGGTCATGGGCTGGGAGCCTCCACTGATTTTCACCAGGGAGGCTGTAAGAAGCCCGTGGCAGGAAGAATTATTAACACTGAAGATGAGACCATGCCTGTGGGCAAGATGCTTGCGGGTTGATTTAGTCTCTAGGTGGCCTATAAATAATTGCAAAGAGAGGGGGAAACACACATGGACAGGTCTCCACAATTAGGAGCTGATGGATGGTCCGTTCCCGGAGCAGCGGAGCAGGCAGTGCTCCTGTGAGTGAGGACGGTCGGTTCCCGGAGCAGCGGGCACCTGGTGCTCCTGAGCGTGAGGACGGTCCGTTCCCAGGGTAGCGGGCACCTGGTGCTCCTGTGAGTGAGGACGGTCAGTTCCCGGAGCAGCAGGCAGGCGGTGCTCCTGTGCTGAGTGTTGTTCCAATGTCCCTTCTCTGTGCCTCCTGCATTTCTGTTGTGACTCCCTTTTCTTCTGTTTTCATTATTGAAGATGATGATTTACGTAAATAAACTGTTGACGGAAAAGAAGCCATACTCTGCGAAATAATTTACTCTGAGTCAAATTTGAGGACCCTGACCTGGCATGGCACCCAAGGGGCCCTGAGCACGTAGACCCGAGGTGGCAGGGGCACGGTTTGATACACCTCAGGGAGGCAGGAATTAAAGGTCAGGTCATAAATC